>CM075809.1:13466589-13525757 GCA_037975025.1 Excoecaria agallocha
TCATCATGAGCATAATAACCAATTGGATCACCATTTGATATACCAAAAGATACTAGACTTAAGCTGGTGATTATCCCTAACACTACACTCGATTGAACAAATGATAAGAGAGTGCTTCAAAAATATACCTGGGTCAAAAAACTAGGACACCTAACTTATTCTAAGGCTCTAACATTATTCTAATGTAATTTTTAAAAAGAGATAAAAAAAAATTTAACTGAAAGCATTTTTATTTCACATAAATCAAAAGTGGTTTTGGAGCAAAATCTCAAAATCCCCAGTGGAGTTGCCACTATGATGTGTGTCGATCGATCCTTTGAGTACCCCCCAGAACCAAGAGGTCTACAAGAAAATTGAGGAAACATTTTGCCTTTTTTGTCATCAAGCAACAAAGTTAAAACTTATCTCCATTCCCCTAAGTAATCTCTGAGTCACGAATCACCTCACCTTTGCCTTGGTAACTCAGTTCCACTTTTAGGGTCCTATAAGTTAAGGTTTCTTTACCCGAGTTAATCGATCGCTTCGCAGTAGTTAAAAGACTTAACCCAATTCACCAAGTCTCGAACCTCAAAAGGTATGAGGCAGTGTCTTGGGGTGTCCCTATCCCATCATTGGCAATCAACCATCGAAGGCATATGTTAGGAACCACAAGGTTGATATAAAGAGTTGACACCTAATAGAACATTGGAAAATAGTGTTTTGACCATGTGAGGCCAAAACCTAAAGAGAGTTTGGAACTCGCTCTTTTTGTATACCTTTGATAAATGTGACATAATGGCTTTCAAATTAATTACGTTATCTCTTTTCTTATATGAAAGATTAGAGCAAATAATCTAAAGGCATGCCCCATCGCATAGGAAAGCGGTAAATCATGGCATAGATGTAAGCAAAACATTAAAATAGGCATCCATAAATTAGGAAATTCATTGTGACCTTTTTTATGAGGACATTAGTCCTTGCATGTGAATTATAAAGAAGCATTTCATTTCAATATTTGAAGATAGGGACTTGCTAGTCCAAGTTTTATTACAAAACGTCCCCGTGTTATTTAATTATATAAAAAATCTTTTACATTATTAAAAGCTAATTTTTATACATGAATTTCCTAGGTAAGAAATAGGATTTTAGTCCAATTTTATTAACAAAATGTCCCAATTCTTTAATACAAACATTTTTGTGACATTTTCCTCTTAAGGTTGAAAAACCTTTTCGTAATAAGAGAAGGGAAAGGTGAACTTACTTGTAGTGCTTTCCCGACTGCACTCAACGAAAAGGTTATCCATAATAATAATAATAATAATAATAATAATAATAATGATAATAATAATAATAATGATGATAATAATAATAATAATAATAATAATGATAATAATAATAATAATAATAATAATAATGATGATGATGATGATGATAACGATGATAATAATAAACATCAAAAAGGAAAATGAAACGAACAAAAAAGGAAAAATAGAGAAATTTTGAACGTACGTCGAGGCATACGCTAGTACACATTGAGTTATGTACAGTCAACTCATTTATTTTAAAAGACTAGGAAAATATATTTTTAGCTGTGCATCATATGATACACGAGTGTGCATCAAGTGAAGCATGGCCGTACTTGTCGATAAAGGTGTAGTTTTTCTTTTCTTTTAAAATAAAGTCCTTATCAACAAGCAAATCCCAAAGGGAGTAAAAAGGGATCACAAAACACAAAGAAGCAATTTTTAAATTAAAATTTTCTAAAAATTTGACTTTAAAATAAATTATGAGGAATTTTAATACGACAACCTAATAATTTCTATCATATGACAAAATATCCTTAAAAAGGATTTGACAACCTAGATCTAAGCAAAGTAAATATGCACAAAAAAATGTGATAGATAAATTGATGAGTAAAGTTTATAGCATTTAAGATGATAAATGCATAAACTTTAGGCTGTTAGAAGTAGGATCAAGGAGAAAAGGCTTTTTATATTACCTTCAGTATAATTACAATTAGACCATTGAATGTCGGATTTTTAGATCTTTTTCGTGTCAAAATAGTTGAAAAATGAGGAACTAAATTCTAAAAGACTATTTTTTGAACATTAAAAGCCTTGTTTGCTTTTAAGCAAATCTCTTTAGAAAACTTACAACCAAAATTTTTCTTAACCTCTTTAAAGTTCCACATCCAAAACCTTATATATGTGATTTTGCTTGTATAAGTGTGCAATCCTAAAAAGTCAGCCAATTTGTCAAGTTGGCTTATGAAAAGTTGACTTACTACCCATGTAAGACACCTTGCACGAGTGTGCAAATCAAGTGCAACAATCAACTTGCCAAATTAGGTCTGAAAAAGCAGATTCTTTACCATACACGGCTATTGCAAATGGGTTTACATAGATATACAACCCAAAAATGATAGTCAAGTTGGTAATCAACCAAATAATATAGATATTCCCTAATTGCATGGGTGTACAAGGCTAAAAAGTCATTAAAATTGACTTTTAAGTCCTTATTAAGAATATTCCTCATTATTCAACCCTTTCCTTCTCTTGAGTCCCAAACTAAGCACGAAAATACTTTACAACATTTTTTAAACAAAAAGGTTTTAGTATAGAAAAGACCTCAAAATCCTTGATAAGCTATCTTTGAAAGAGCAGTCTTCCTCATTAGGTAACCTTGATAAAAGCCTCCTCAGGACCTAGTGTCTACAGTGTCCTACTTGCCCTTATAGCTAATAATCCTAGAAAATCTAGCACATGGATGTAAAGAATGGCTCTTCCATTGAGAACTAAATAGAGAAGTATATAAGGAGTAGCCTTAAGGATTTGAAGACAAAGAATATATAGGCTATATTTAAAGAAGGCCCTTTATGGGTTAAAACAAACACCAAGAGTGTGGTATGGCAATATTACTGAATTCTTAATACAAAATGGCTACTTAATGGCTCAAGTATACTCAAGCTCATTCATGAAAATTGAGAATGAAAAGATGGCAATAGTGCTTTTCTATTTGGATGATCTTATCATTACTGGTAATAATGAAAAAAAAGTTCAACAAATTCAAAGTAATCTATTGGTACACTTTCAGATGAAAGAACTTGGAGAGTTAAAGCATTTCCTTGGACTTGAAGTAGAACAACTCAAAGAAGGATTATTCTCGTGCCAACAAAAGTATGCTAAATACTTGTTGCATAAGTTTGGAATGCTTGGCTGCAAATCAATTTCCACCCCAATGGAGATGAATACTAAACTTTGTTTAGAAAAAGGCTATGAGTTAGAAGATCCAATAATGTATCGACAACTAGTGGAAAACCTGATTTATCTAACAATAACACGGCCTAATATAGTATTTGTTGTTGGAGTGGCTAGTCGATTTATGGCAAATCCAATAAAGTCTTATTAGATGTAGTTTGACATATACTCAAGTATATTAAGGAACACTTGACCTAGAACTATTATATAAAAAGGGAAGCACAAGCAAGGTAATAGGGTACTATAATGTTGGCTATGTTGGAAACTATAATACTCAAAGATCAATCATTGGATATGTGTTCAAACTTAAATGTAAAGCAATCTCTTAGTGCAACAAAAGACAACCAACAGTTTTTTGTCAATTACTAGGGTTGAGTATCGTGCAATAGTAATGGCAGCACAAGAGGGTAAATGGATAAAAAATCTAATGGTGGATCTTCATCAATCAACACTACAAGAAAATAGCCAAATAGCAACGGAATACAAAATGGTTGTATTATGTTGCTAAAAAGGAGGGAGATTTTAGTGCCAAAATATAGCAACGGAAATTAATTTTCGTTGCTAAAACTGGTGGCACTTGACAGCAGGAAAAATTTGGGATGAAAATTAGCAACGAAAATTAATTTCGTTGCTAAAATAGCAACGAAAGTTATATTCCGTTGCTAAAATAGCAACGAAAATTAAATTTCATTACTATTTAAATTTTGTTGCTATTTTATATCGAATTTAGTGAAGGTATGAATAATAGCAACGGAATTTTTATTCCGTTGCTAAAATAGCAACAGAATTTATGTTTCGTTGCTAAAATAGCAACAGAATCTAAATCCCGTTTCTATTTTATGTCGAATTTAGTGAAGGTATAAATAATAGCAAAGAAATTATTTCCGTTGCTAAAATAGCAACGCAATATTTTTTCGTTGCTAAATTAAGTGTCAGGATGTGATGCTAAAATTTTGGGAGAAAATTTAGCAACATAATTTTATTTACGTTGCTAAAATAGCAACGGAACTCGATTTCCATTGCTAATTTTAGAAAATAGCAATGGAAATTCAATTTCGTTGCTAAAATTTTGGGGGAAAATTTAGCAACAGACTTCCATTTTCGTTGCTAAATTAATATTATTCAAGAAAAAAATTTTGTTCCAAAAAACAGCAACGGAATTCATTTTCTGTTGCTAATTTGAAAAATCGCAACGGTATTTTTTTCATTGCTAAATTAAGATATTTAGGAAAAAAATTTGTCCCAAAAAATAGCAACAGAACTCATTTTCCGTTGCTAATTTGAAAATAGCAACGGAATTCATTTTTCGTTGCTAAATTAAGATCATTCGAGAAAAATTTTTGTCACAAAAAATAGCAGCGAAATTCAATTTTTGTTGCTAATTTTAAAAATAGCAATGGAATTCCATTTTCATTGCTAAATTAAGATTATTCGAGAAAAAAAAATTTGTTCCAAAGAATAGCAACGGAATTCATTTTCCGTTGCTAATTTGAAATTAGTAATGGAATTCCATTTTCGTTGCTAAATTAAGATCATTCGAGAAAAAAATTTTGTACCAAAAAATAGCAATGGAACTCATTTTCTGTTGCTAATTTAAAAAATAGCAACGGAATCCATTTCCGTTCGAGAAAAATTTTTGTCACAAAAAATAGCAACATAATTCAATTTTCGTTGCTAAATTAAGATTATTCAAGAAAAAAATTTTGTTCCAAAAAACGGCAACGAAATTCATTTTTCATTAATAATTTAAAAAATAGCAACGGTATTCTTTTCCGTTGCTAAATTAAGATCATTAGGAAAAAAATTTGTCCCAAAAAATAGCAACGGAACTCATTTTCCATTGCTAATTTGAAAATAGTAACGGAATTCATTTTTTGTTGCTAAACTAAGATCATTCGAGAAAAATTTTTGTCACAAAAAATAGCAACGGAATTCCATTTTCGTTGCTAAATTAAGATTATTAGAGAAAAAAAAATTATTCCAAAGAATAGCAACGGAATTCATTTTCCGTTGCTAATTTGAAAATAGCAACGGAATTCCATTTTCGTTGCTAAATTAAGATCATTCGAGAAAAAAAATTTGTACCAAAAAAATAGCAACGGAACTCATTTTCCATTGCTAATTTGAAAAATAGCAACGGAATCCATTTTCGTTGCTAAATTAAGATTATTCGAGAAAAAAATTTTGTTCTAAAAAATAGCAACGGAATTCATTTTCCATTGCTATTTTAGCAACGAAAATTTAATTCTGTTGCTAATTTGAAAAAATAGCTGCGATTTTCTTAGCCCTAAGTATAAAAGCTGTGATTTTCTTTGGCTCTACATTTTTCTGCCTCAAGCCTCTTTTTGTCTCTCTCTCTCTCTTGCTCTCCATCAAGGCGTCTTTCAATCTCATCTAAAGGTACTTATTTTTCTCCCAATTTTTCTTTTTTTGTTATTTTCTTTTTCTTGATTTCCTTTGATTTGATAATTTTATTTATCTTTAATTTTCGTTTTTGCTTCTTTGTTGCTTATTTGGGGTTAGATCTCCCAATCTAAGACTTACTTGACTCATTGTAAAGGGTAAAAGTGGGTTTGTCTCTAATGGAGTTTTGGGTTTGTCTTTTTCTCTTCGTCTGTGGATCTAAAGAATCCAAATTTCAAAGGTACGTTTTAACTCATATCTCTTTTTCTTCTTGGTTTGATTTTGGTTGATTTAATTTTGGATATTTGGATGCAAATTTTGAATTGATTTTGAATCTTTGTATGATTTTTGCTTTTGAATTAATTTTGATGAATTGAGAGGTGTCCTATTGTAGTTGAAAAAAGGAAATGGGGTTGCTGCTTTGGCTTTACAAATTTAGTTAATTTTTTGCTGCTTGAGATCTTATGGACCATATTTATTTTATTTTTTTATAGTTATAATTTCTAAAAATAGAGTGAAAATTAATTTCATTTGTATTACATGTGATTACCACAAATATTTGATTTAGTTCGTAATCTTCTATCACAATCTAAGTTCAAAAATTTTTGAGATCTTATGGGCCACAAATAGAAAAATTGAAAGTAATTTTGTAAATAATCAACAATATTTTAGTGACGGAAGAGCGACGAAAATTTCATCGCATTTTTTTTATAATACTGACTGAAAATAGCAATGGAATTATGATTTTCGTTGCTGAAAATAGCAACGAAAATTATTTTTCGTTGCTAAAAATTACAACAAAAATTAATTTTCGTTGCTATTTTGATAATTTCACCGAATCTTACACTGGTTGGAATTAGCAACGAAATTCAAATTCCATTACTAAATTTAGCAACGGAATCATTTCCGTTGCTAAAAATAGCAACGGTGAAAATAGCAACCGATTTTTCCGTTGCTAATTAAAATCAACAATTTCCATTGCTATTTTTCGTTGCTATTTCAGAATTTTCTTGTAATGCAATGGATTATCCAATGGAGCTATATTGTGATAATCAATCAACAATACACCTGGCAACAAATCTAGTGTTTCTTGCAAGAACCAAACACATGGAGGTACACTATCACTTTGTTTGAGAAAAAGTGCTACAAAGACAGATAGAGATGAAATATACAAAGATAGAGGACCAAGTTGTAGACTTATTCATCAAATGACTCAACCGAACAAATTTGAAGAATTTAGAAAGCAACTTGGTATGAGCTTTAAAAAATGAGAGAATAGTCATTGCGGGGGAGTGTTAATAGTCATCGACTGCATCTTTAGAATTATCTTCTGGCTGTAAATTATTGTACAATATTCTGGACAATATATTGTCTAGAATAATCAAGAAGTAGTTTAAATCCTCAATGTTAATTATTAACAGACTTAACACATCTATAAAAGGAGTTTTAAGCTCCACTTTTGCATGCATAGAGAAAACCAAGTGAGCAAAAGTAGTGTGAGTGATTATGTGAGTGAAAGTGTGTGAGTGTACATAGAAACAAAATTAAAAGTGGGTGAGCAAATTATTTGTATAAGTGTTTGAAGTGTGAGTGGTGTGAGTAAAGTGGAGTGTATTTGTGAGTTGTAAAAATTTTAAATTAATATAATAAATTTTTATCATTTGAATTTAATTCTCCACTTGTTCAAATACAATTTAACAAAAGAGTTGCTAAGAGAAATTTCTCTTTAATTTTGGGTTCTGTTTGCTTATCAAAACATTGCTAAGGTGGAATATGCATTCTCCTTGCTTCACCTATAATTTTCTCTTTCTATTATATCTTGAGTATTTATATTTTTATCTAATATTTTTATAAGTGTTTGTTTTGGTTTAGCGATTTTGATCTTGATCCGGATGGCTTTAATTTCTTTTCCTTTTATATCATTTTTTTTAGTTGTTTAGTAATGCTTGTTGATTTAATCTTAGTTAAGCATTGTAATTGTCTTAAGGAATTTGCATTATAACTAGCAAATTAGATATATCCAACCTCAAGGATTTGCCAACCTAATTCCTTTGTAATCACCACTACTCTGAAAAAAAATGTTCAAAGCAACAACATACTTATATACTTTAAACATATAGTCATTTAAAATTATTAACATAATAAACAAATCATATATAAGAATAGCACTTTGTCTATACGCAAAGCAATCACTAGCATTGGCAAAACATGTATGACATAAGTTTCATAATAGATAACCATTATTAGCTCTAGAAAGCTACAATTGTAAATTAATTACTCTTTTCCTTTACTAGGGTAAAAAGCAATAAGATATTATATGGATTCAATGTTCCATTGTATCCAAATGTACATATGAAAAACTAATATCTACACATCCCAAAGATATTATAAAGCAAAACACTTATTTGATTGCAAAAAAAAAGAAGGCACATTTGGCTAAGGTTTCATTCCAAAATTTTACAAAGAAAATAATCCAAGCACTAGGAAGCAATTAATTTATTTGATTGAATTTATTTTACTTTTTTGAATTGAAGTTAGCTATTTCTTTCTTTTTTATTATTTTTTAATTAAGATTTATTCTTCATTTTTTTAATAGCTTCATTTAAGCCTAATGCTTCTCATTTTTTTTAAGTAGATATGAATCAAAGAAATGTTATGTTATACATAATCATAAGGATATGGCATTTGCATATGATTTGGTTGTTATTAATAATGATGATTCAAATGGAAAATATAAGGAAAAAGCTTTAAAAAAAAAGAAAATGCTTATAGATAGAAATATTGATAGGGAACAAGTTCAACTTACTATATAAATATTATAATTGAGAATAATGACTTGAAATGTATTAATAAATTCATAATGGATAGAATAACATTTCAAATAGGCCTAATGTGCAATTTTTTCCCTAATGTTTTCAAAAAAGAGCAAATTTATTTGTCCCTAAAGTTTACTTTCGTGCAATGTTACCCTTGATGTTTTCAAAAGTGTGCTATTTGACCCCTGTACTAATGTTTTTGTTAGTTTGACCAAAAAGCATCATTTGATCGATTATGTGGACACATGTAGGTTGACATGTACGCATATAATGACACATTATATGCCACATCAACTGACACGTCGCAAACGTGTGCCTTGAACGTGACCCCTAAAAACACCCCCTTTCCCATCCTGTTTCTTTTCCCTTTTTTCCGGGTTTCATCTTCATCTTCTTCCTCTTTCCCATTAGTAAATTTAAGTGAAACTCCATAACAACTTTAGAAAACTACAGTACATTATTCATTGTAACATCATTCATTGCAATTTTTATTTCTAATGCAAACCAACAAAAATAAAAATTCTCACAAATGAATCAAACAAATCAATAATCATCTCAATTGAATTATATATGAGCAAAATTAACGATAAAAATATAATCAATATTTCAGTAATACTTTTCATAAATGAATCAAACAAATCAATAATCTCTCCTGGCCACATAACCATACTGAAACCTTCTAATATTATCTCATCTCTTCTTAAAAACCACCTCACCAAATCCAACTATAACCGTCGCCATGATTACTCCAACTGTAACTCTAACCTGCTTTTTGTCACTTATTTCGAAAGATCCACTCTCCCTACTGTCTACCTCTACATTGTCACTATGATTAATAACATCACTCACTTCGGACGGAGCAGGAGTCGATGATGGTAATAGAATTAGAGAGTTCTCAGGAGAGTGAGTCGATAAGGGAGAAGCAGCTGAAGTAACCATATCTAAAGGAGGCAGGATGGAGGAGAAAAGATTGGTAAATCAGTCAGTGCCAATAATTGAGGTGCAGTAATAGGTGGAGGAGAAGGTGGGGATGATATATCGACGAGGTACACCAGGAGATGAACTTAGAGAGGATTTAGGTGAAGTAGCAAAAAGAACAAGTTGTATAGATGAAAATGAAAGGAAAACACATATGAAGAAATTGGTAGCCATTAAAGAGAATGAAGTTAAGAAGAAGAGTGTTGGGCGGTTGTAAATATGAGTAGAACAAGAAACGATTTTATTTGAAAAGAAAGAGATTGGAGGAAAGAAGATGGAGAAAAAGAGATATAATGATGTGCTATCTAAAGCAAATTTTTAGGGGGCTTATCCAGACAATTGGGTTTGCATTTCACTTAGATTTACTAATAGGAAGGAGGAAGAAGATATAGATGAAACCTAGAAAAAAAAAGGAAAGGGAAAAGAGATAGGAATGGGGGTGCTTTTCAGGGGGTTACGTGCAAGGCACATATTTGCCACGTGTCAATTGATATGGCATATGACCTGTCATTATATGCCCATATGTCAACCTACGTATGTCCACGTAATCGGTCAAATGACGTTTTTTGGTCAAACGAAAGAAAACGTAGTACAAGGGTCAAATTGCATATTTTTTAAAACATCAAAGGCAACATTACATGAAAGTAAACTTTAGGTGTAAAATTGCTCTTTTTTGGAAACATCAAGGGAAAAATTACACATTAGACCTTTCAAATATTAAAAAGAAATTTTGTATAATTATATATTTCCTTTTGATTTAGGAAATATCTTATTAATGGTGGGTATACAAATAGGAAGGGATTTCTTGCACCATATAGGGACACCCTTTATCATTTATCAAAGTGGATAGAAGGAAGTCAACCTACTAATTATGAAGAATACTTTAATATGAGACATGTCTCGGCTAGAAAGAATACTTTAATATGAGATATGTCTCAGCTAGAAACATAATAAAAAGATACTTGGCTTACTTAAGATGTGGTGGGCTATATTAAAAAGTCCATATTTTTATCCTATTAAAATATAATGTCGAGTCAATATTGCTTGTTGTTTACTGCATAACCTTGTTAGAGATGAAATCAATGTTGATCCATTAGACCAAAAAATACAAGATTTAAAAAATGACGAAGAAAATAAAGAAATTGAATTTTTAAGTACAGTTGAATCATATGATCGATGGACTGCCTAAAGGAGTAATTTAACTATAGAGATGTATGATGAATAGAGAGCATGTAGACAATATTAGTGTTACTTAATAAATGTTTTACATTGATCCATATACTGCCATTATATAATTTTGACAACTAGATTATGTATTTTTATTAAATGGATTATATTCCTATTTAATTGAATATTTGTTATGCATTTAAATTGGAATATTTACTCATGGTTCTCTTTGTGCATGCATTATTTATGAAGAATATTTTATATATTTAAAATTGTCATTTAGGAATAGATATTGGACAAAGTTCTCAATCTAAAGGAACAAGACGAAAGTAGAATAAAACTGAAGAAGAATCCTTATTAACAATCCTTGAAGAAATAGTTGTTAATGGAAGTAAATGTGTAAAAGGTACCTTCAGATTTGGAGCCATAAGAGCCATTGAAAAAATGATGCAAGAGTTGCATCTAGATTGTGGATTAAAAGGTAATCTTAATATAGATTCAAAGATGAAAAAATGGAAAAATGATCATGTAATAGTTTATGACATGACGCGCAAGAATGTTTTTGCTTGAAACAATATAACCAAATATATTGAGGTTGATAGTGAGGCATGGTAAGCTTATATCCAAGTTTAAAAATTTAATAATTTGATTAATAAGTTTTTTCTTGGAATTTAAATCTAACTTACTATACTTTTTTGTATTATTGTATCACAACACTAATGCATTGGAATAGAGACGAAAACGCTTTCCTAAATTTGATCACCTTACTAATATATTCGAGAAAAAAAGAACAAATGGTAAAGGAGTAGAAACATCAGTTGATATGGCAATTACGATTGACCTTGAAGATGAAAATTTAGATAATGTAAATCATGATATTATGCAAAGGACTGATATTGATGAGATTTCATTAGTGCCAATTCTAAACATATCTACCAGTACATCTCGAACTAAAAAGAGAAAGAAAAACAAGATAGGTGATGAATCTAATGCAAATAGTATAGAATTAGCAAATTGTTATTGTTATTGAATGGTTTCTTAGAGTAAATGATGACTGTTTTGACATTTTCAAAGAATTGAAGGCAATGGATCTTTCTCGTGAAGATCATTTTGATGTTTTTCAAGCAATAATAGATAAATATCAATATGTAGCATCATTTAGGTCACTAGAATTAGGGAGATGTTTGTTCATGGGTTACTTCAACAAATAAAAAGTGGTTGAGAGAATTTCAAATGCATTAATTATGTTTTAGATTAGGTTGCATTTTTTATAAGGATATATGAACTCTTGTATTTATTGATTATTTGGATTATGTCTAAAATAATTGTGTGTGAAGTTTATTTATTTTGATTCATTATTTAACTATATATAAAATTATTAATTGTAGCACATTTATTAATATATTTCAATCATGTAATTAATTGTTATTAATTAAGTTGTTTGTTTCATTGTTAATTTATCTACTAATATATATTCATGTTTCATAAACTTGTTCCTTTTTTTAAGAAAAAAATTTGATGCATGCATGAAAATTGTATTCTAAGATCAATTTTTTTTTGTCTAAATTAGTAATATTAAAAATAATTTAATTTTATATATTTTTCAATTTTTTAAAATAATAGAATACATCATTTAATACTAAACGCGATATTAAATATTATAGGCTAATCCAGTTTTGTACTAAATATTTTATACTATAATACAAGTTAATGCTACACAAATTAATATAATATAAAGAAATCAGACTTGCCCATAATATGTGCGACGGTCTAAATAATTAATTATGTAATCATTTTTTAACTCGGCTTTACCAATTATATGTGGCGATATTAAGAGGCATTTTGATGAAAATCGACAAAAATATTTATGAAGTATTCCGTTTATTTTAGACCAAAATTATTATATTCAAATAAAATAGTATAAATAATAACTAACTTAAAACAACAATAATAGTATTTGATGATCAATACAATAGACTGCAACATAAACCAGGATAAGTAACATAAAAATGTAAATACAACTAAAAAGGATTGGGAAATAAATCGATTTTAAAACAACGAAACTCAAACATTGGAGCACTCATCCATAGGTAATTTTCTTCCTTTTTGTTTTTGTTTTTGTTTTTCCATCCCTACTTTATCAAAACACGTTACAACTCCAAGCTGCTTGTTTATCAAAACACGTTGCTTTTTGTCTCTCTCTCTCAAATTCACCCATAAAAATCTACTTGTTTAATAGAATCTCTCAGCTTTCCTCTCCCAACCCAACGACCTCAGCTTTCATCACTGTCAACGTCCACGATCGGCGACCCAATTATGATATTCTGATCAATACTCCCAATTTTTCCCTCTACGGCAATCCTCTATTCTTTTGTTCATCGGCGGTGACGGCCACGTTACTTCTCCATCGGCATTTCATCGGATATCTTGCTCTTTTATCGTATTTTTCTTACCCATCCATCAAAGTTTTAATTTTTAATTGCCGTAATTTTATTTTATTGGACGTGGCCCTTGGTTCCTGTCATTGACAATACTTAACATTGTATAGAGATCTATGCGATGTTTATTAGGGCATTTGTTAGAAAAAGGAAATTTTCTGCTGGATAGCGATGGCTATTTGTAATGTTAGGATGTCGTTCTCTGTAATTTCAGGTGTTTGTTGATGAAATTATGATTCTAAATTTTCATTGTTTTATGTTATCCGAACGCTAACTAACCGAGTTTTAATTCTCTTTAACACCTGACAGTATTTATGTTGAGTTTAGTTTGTCTACATAATCCCATTTTACTCAGCACCCGAATTATGCCAGTTAGTTTTCAAGACAATTTATTTACCTCTGGAAACTGATTTTGCCTTTTGACTTTCAGCTGATAAGATAATTCAAACTTGGGTTGCATCTATGAACTGGTTCAGTTGCTGTATCGTGCTACTTGTCTAGGTAATGAAGGGTTTTTATGAGAGGGTTGCCTCGAAATGTTCTTCCAAAAGTACATCTGATTTCCCAGACAGATCTTTGTCATCTGATTGTTCCGAATCAGGGTCTAGTGATAGTAAGTTATCCAAGGGCTCTTTATGGTCGAATTTCTTTTCGTCTGCTCTCTCAGTCTTTGAAACATATTGCGAGTCGCCAGCTTCTGAAAAGAAGGGAAGCAATATTAGAAACAATGGTTGGACGTCAGTTGTGAAGAAAATTGTTGCAGGTGGTTCAATGAGGAGAATCCAAGAGCGTGTATTAGGGCCATGCAAGACAGGCATGTCTAGCACTACTAGTGACATATGGCTTCTTGGTGTCTGCTATAAGATTTCACAAGATGAATCATCTGGGGATGCAGCTACTACCAGCAATGAATTGGACGCATTCAAACTTGATTTTTCATCTCGAATTTTAATGACATATCGGAAAGGTATTATGTTATAAGTTTCAGTTTCAGCTTGTATGTTAATATAGCTTTTGCAAAGGAAGGACCATTTTAATATTTTCATCTACAGGATTCAATACAATTGAAGATTCAAAACTTACCAGTGATGTAGGCTGGGGTTGCATGCTACGAAGCAGCCAAATGCTTGTTGCACAGGTATATAGTTTTATTATTTTTTGCAATTATATTATTCCTAGCATAGTTTCATTATGTGTTCTGTACAACTTTCTGAACATTTGGCCATATATTTATTTCCCAATTGATTTGGTTAATCAGTTTCTTTGATTTGCAACATTGCAGGCTTTGCTTTTTCATCACTTGGGTAGATCATGGAGAAATCCTGTTCAGAAGGTAAAGTGACGGTATTGATTTTGTCATTAACATTATCATGCCTAGTAAGCATACTCATAGAGGTTTTGATTTTCTTGAAATAAATTATTCAGCCTCTGGATCAAGAATATGTACAGATCTTGCAACTTTTTGGCGACTCTGAGGCATCGCCTTTCTCTATACATAATCTTATTCAGGCTGGAAAGACTTATAGCCTTGCAGCTGGGTCATGGGTTGGCCCATATGCTATATGCCGCTCTTGGGAGTCACTTGCTCGCTCTAAGAGAGATCAAAACAACCTTGAAGATCAGGCACTTCCGATGGCTATTTACATTGTTTCTTGTGATGAAGATGGGGAACGAGGTGGGGCTCCAGTCGTTTGCATTGAAGATGCATCTAGGCATTGTTTAGAGTTTTCTTTAGGGCAGTCTAATTGGACTCCAATTATGCTGTTGGTGCCGCTGGTTCTGGGACTCGAAAAAGTGAATCCAAGGTTTGCAATGGTGTTCTATGAGTTTATCTTGTGGATTCAGTAACTTCTTTTTCTTTCTTTCTTTCCTTTTTTTCCCCTCATTTTTCCAGTTACCATTTGAATAATCTTTTGAGTTTCCTTTGTGCAAAATATTCCTATTACGAAAGTTGTCTTTCTTTATTTGCTCAGTTGCTTTAGTGGCTAACAACTGGTTGATCTCTTATGTAGTTTAGATGCCTCAGTAATATTTTTAGAGGCTCTGATTGCATATTTTATGATGTTATGATGTTGAATTTTGTGCCTCTTCAGATCATCTACGGAAAAAAACTACTGATTCTCATATACTTGGTAGGTTCCATGTGGATATTTCAAAGAATTCTGTGATGGAGATGCAAACTAGCTAGCTGACACTAACCAGTTTTAAAGAAACTAAAACAATATTAAGAAAATGAGAGTAAAGAAATTAAAACATTAGCTGAAAGTGCTGATTTTCTGGCCTACCACTGGAAATATACATGTTTAAAAATATGCTTCTATGTTAAATGAACTGTACCTAAACTGAGTAATGCAGTCCTATGTGTAGCATAAAATTCTATAGAATTGGGTTTGACTAAAATAGCTTGATTAAAGGCTGACAAACAAGAACATAAACTTATGTTGTGTGAATATGGCACACAAAAGTACAGTAACTTGCTTTTCTGAATCATATATGCATCAGGGCAATTGATTCCTCTAATTCAGTGGTGCTGTTGCATTACCTCAGTTGATGTTTCTGTTTTATACTTGTGGATACTTCTTCTTCTTCTTCTTCTTTTTTGGGTTGAACCCCAATCATTTGTTTTTCTTATTGCTGCAAATTACAAACAAAACTGAGTGGGGAATGGTTTGTGTTCCCTTGAATAAGATTTGTGTGTGTGTGTGTGGGATTTGTGCAATAGCTATGCAGAAGGTGGAAGAATGTATAATCATTTAAATTTACACTTATGTAGAGGCTTACAAAGGTCCTATTTGATAGATTTAGGTTATAAAGGCCTAAAGGAGTTTCTAACAATGTTATGGAATGTTTTTCATTACTTCACACTGCTGTATTAGGTTCTTTAATTAAAATTGCAATTTTCCCTGCATCATGGTGGCGATTTTAATTCATATCAATTCAGCCACTTTTTCCATTTTTTTTACTTTCCTCTAGATCAATGAGTAAATGTTTTACTTGACTTAGACATCCACCTGATATTATATTACAAAGTTCAGAGAAACAAAATCATATTTTTTCCTGATTTTTTATGCTGTTCACATTGATACAATAAACTTTTATTTTCAAAATTTTCATATGCCAAAGGTGCAAATTTGTTCTTAATGTTTGACAAAGTGCAATTCACCTCTAATATTTCAATTGGTGCATTACCCTTTTATTATTTAAAATTAGGAGACTTTTGCCCCTTTTAACAGTCTCTTGACACAAGGCATTCGAACAAACAAAAGGATAAATTTCTTCTAATTTTGAAACATGGAGGGTAAGATTGCACCAAATGAAGGGGGTAAAATTGTTGCACTTCTTATCAAACATTAAGGGCAAAATTGCACCTTAAGCCATTTTCATATAAACAAATCATTTAACCTCTTACTTCTTACCAGGTATATTCCATTACTTAAGGCGACATTCACCTTCCCCCAAAGCTTGGGCATTATGGGTGGGAAGCCTGGTGCCTCGACTTATGTTGTTGGCGTGCAAGATGACAATGCTTTGTATCTTGATCCACACGAAGTCCAATTGGTAATGCATTATTCTATTTTGTTGTTTCAATATAAGTTTATTTTTGTATTATCACACGATACAATGTAAATATTTTATGTTAACATTTTTTTACCTTAGATTGCCAAAAATTTCAATCTCTACCTTGCTTGCTGGGACTTGCTGTTTATTAAAATTAAAGAAAATCTCAATTTTGTTTTCAAAAATGGCAATTGTTTACAGGTAACCAGGCATTCTGAATTGTCTTGATAATTGTGGTACAGGTGTTCACTTATTAAATGATTGTGCATTTCAAGGTAGGTGCTGTTTGTGAGGAATATGCCTATAATTTGCCTAAGTTGCAATGAGAAAAGTCCTAATGCTATATACTTATTTATGGTGGGTTAATTCATGGAATAAAGAAAGAAAAATAAATAGATGAGAGCGCAGGAACAGGTTGATGTTATTCAAACTGGCCAGCAATTGGCAAAAGTTTAGCTTCATTTTTTCGAACATATTCTTCATGAACTGAACCAAATTTGGCTGTTGCTGGAATAAAATACATTAGAAGCTTGGTAGATTAGATACTGATAGAATCACGTGCTTGTTTGAGAGATGTGGGGTATTGCAAAAAAATGAGATTTAGTGTGTCTTACATGCTATATTCAACTTTGTGCTATTAATTTTTTTGGATATAATGTCCAGCAATTATTAGGCATGGTTTTTGTACCCACTGTTTGGGAACATATTTAGAGAGGGAAAAAATGAGAGTGGAAATATTTTGTATTCTTTGTCAGGATTGGAAGCAAAATGGGAAGAATGAAATGGATGAATTATCATTTTATTTCGATAGAAGTACAATAATGCCCTCTAAGCCTATTGCTGAAAAAGTGGCTGAGGGTAAATTTGTATATCAATGTGTTTTCTCAACCATTTTCCTCCCAAGTTTGAGAAGAAATTTTTATGGTGGGTTTGTTGTGTACATTTCACCCATTTCCACCTCTCTGAACTTAAGATTATGAGAGGTTTCAGTAGAAGTGTTTGGACATCTGTCTTGGCATTATAGTTATCCAATAAAAGTTCATTGAATTGCTATTATGAGATGAAATTACATTATTCAAATTCATTAATTGTGTCAAGTCTGCTAGTAACAATTAATTTTTATACTCCTCCATGTGAAATCAATTGCGTAAATTGTATTTCTTCTCATCTAATTGTTAAGATGCTCAAGGATAGCTTTTGCCTCTGTTATTCCCGGAAAAACATTTAGTTAAAGCTTATTATCCTTCAGTTCAGCATGCAGCATGTGGTACTCGATACAGCACTCACTATGTATAGTTTCTTAGTTTAGTTTGGTGTGGGTATTCGTGTTTGCAACTAATGCTGAAAATGCACTTTGATGATGCATTAACTGAAATTTGGTGAAACATTGTTAGCAATGCAGTGTGATAGTGTTTTCTTATCAATGTTATCGTTATCCAGGTGGTCAATATTAGCAGGGATGACTTGGAGGCTGATACTTCATCCTACCACTGCAAGTAAGATTGTTGTTGGGACAATTTTCTTTTTCCTCGCTCAAATTTAAATCAACATCACCATTTTTGGCTTCTCTTTTATGTTTTGTCCTTTTTGGTGAATTTGCTACTTGTTTGATGTAATTTGTCCAGTATCATAAGGCACATTCCCTTTGACTCAATTGATCCATCATTGGCAATCGGATTTTATTGTCGAGACAAAGGTTTTCTCTTTTATCCTTTTTTTTTAAAAAAAAAAAAGAAAAGAAAATTGTGAGTCATTCGAAAAGAAGATGGTCTGTGAGAGTAGCTTATATCATTTGGTTTCCCACTTGTTGCTGGCAGATGATTTTGATCATTTCTGTTTTCTGGCATCCAAGCTAGCAGATGACTCCCAAGGTGCACCGCTGTTTACTGTGGCTAAGTCCCATAAATTGCCGAAGCCGAAGACAGTCCATAGTAACTCCTCAAACAGTAGAGGTGAGGTTCAAGAAGATGATGCCATTGGTGTGATGGCTGCAGTCAATGCAGAGGCTTCGAATGTGGACGAATGGCAACTCCTTTGATTACTTAAAAACATTTTAGGGGATTCAAAATTTGTACATGGCTTGGTTTGTAATGGGGTATTATTTAGCCAATTCCACTGCAGATGTAATTTGCTGCGCTGGTCTAATTGTCTCTTTTCTTTTACATTTTTATTCAACATTTGTAGAAAGTAGAGTAGTACACTTATACAACATTTGTAGAAAGTAGAGTAGTTCCTTTCGATTTTTTCTTTCAGGGTATTAATGTTGTGATATACAAGCTTAGCCGGCGTCTTCTGTTTCTGTACTTAGTTTGTAATACTGTTTTTGCTGGAATCTTTATTGGCCCAACCTAACATAGTTGACGCAGTTCATAAATGCAAAAATGGTGATGGGGTGCCTTTTGCCATATACTCCCTCTGATTTGGATTAGTTGCATTTTTTTTTCACGTATATTAAGATAATTATTTTTTAATTTATTAAAAATTACTTTAAAAAGATTATAATATTAGTTTTTATATTTAATGCAAATATAGAAAAATATGTAGAAAAAGGGAAGGTAACGGAAGACATTAATGCAGTGATCATACTAACAAAAGGGTGAAGTTGAAAAATATATAATAAATAGTCTTAATTTTATAAAATGACATTTTAGGTGGAATAATTTATTTTTTTAAAGAAAAAACAATAATTGACCTGAGATAGAGGGAGTAATATATTGTTGGCATGCCATATCAACAAGAGTTGTCCTAGTAAGTGGCATTTCAACAAACCTATTAGCATGCGTTGTAAGATAACTGCCACATAGACTTGTTATGTATGTTGAAAGAGTGGATAGATAAGCATGCTGACACCGGTATAGAACCATCCGACTAAACAATAATCTCATCCTCTTCATCAGATTTCTCATATTATTCTCTGGCTTTCGATCCCTTCTCCTTCTCTTCACATTCTCCTCATTCTTCTCCTCTTCAAAGGTCACTAAATTTGAATCAATTAGATAATTTGGATTTGCATTTTATTTTTAATAAAATAATATTAATTTGAATAATCAATTTTTAGTGGAATTGTTTCAATTGAATTTGAATTGATTTAATTTATTTGAAAGTTCAACATAATTATTAAATTATAATTCAATTAATCATGATTTTTTTTTCAATTCTAATATAATTTAATTTTGATTCAAATATGTATAATTGATTTTCAATTGATTGACATTCGTTTAAAAACATCAATTATTCAAATTGAAAATTAGTCAGCACTATATGCATGTTGTATGCATGCATGTGCATATACTCGTTTTGTGCACATTTGACCTCTCAATTGATTTTATCTCACCAAAAATTAATTCAACAAATTCATATAGATTGTTGTAATGGCAATATGTTATCATTAAATTTCAATTTTAATTACAATTCAATTTCAATTCCAACTAAATTGCAATCCCAGTTCAATTTCAATTGCAACATTAATTTCAATTGCATTTTTAATTTCAAGTCGATTACAATTTCAATTGTAGTTTTAATTTTAATTTCAATTCAATTTTAGTTTTAATTCACTTTTAATTTCTGATCTAGTTCATAATTAAAATCAAATCAATTCTATTTTTTTTATTTCAATTTGATTTTAATTTAAATGGAATAAATTCCAATTCGATTCTTGATCTATGAAAAATACATTTCTAAAGGGCCAATCAGCGTGGTCCAACAACGTTTAACAACGCCCAAGCCCAGTAGCAAAAAGACAATGCGTGAGCTGGATGATAAATCGGAAAAGGGGACAACTCGTCTTGTCAACCCACTGACACAAGCCAACTCCCATACTCCCCACCTATTTCATGTCATATCGCCGCTCACCTATTTTGACTGCCGGTTATCACCTTCCAAGGTACTCAGGTACCCCTCCAAAGAACCCCTATAAAGGGCCTAAACACGATGGTTCCAGGTATTGAATATCTGAGACTATCTCTCCTAAAAATCACTCTCTCTATAAAGCTATTGACTTAAGTTTCAAAGTGCTAAAGCCGGTTCTGACCAGACACTCCTTTTTGCAGGTCCACCTATCCGACCGACTGCGTCAACTGTCAGCTTTCCTTTTACGAATACCTCAGTTATCCGTCAAGACATATCAACTGCCGTTTTCTCTCTTACAGATAAACCATTTTAGGTTTTATCAATTCTCAAATCAAATCAATTTCAATTCTAATTTAATTATAATTGAATAAATTCCAATTCTATTCAAAAATCAGATCAATTCTCGATTACATTGTCCAAATTTAAAGTTAATAATTCAATTGAAGTTTAAAATTATAGACAAATTCAATTGAAATGTGCTAATTCAATTGATTTGACTAACATTGAAATGCAACAATTCAAATTGATTTGAAAATTTATAAGAAATTGAAGTTCGATTAAAATTAAATTTAATATTGATTTTGAAATCAATTTCAACTGAATCAATCGGAATAAAATTTTTAAATCAAATTTGAATTATTTGTAATTTTTTGTATTATCTTTTAAATTTAAGTTTATAATTAAATATTTATATCATAAATAAATGTCCTACAAAAAGAACAAAACTGTTATTTTAATTAGATAAAAAGTTTAATAATAAATTATTAATAAAAAAAACTATGTATTAATTAAATTGTTATTAGCAACATAAATTTACAATTATGATTAGATAATCATAATTTTTAAAAATAATTATAAAATAATAATCAATATAATTATGGTGGATAATTAGAAATTTCAATTTCAATTTGAATTCAATTATTGGTCAATTTCAATTCCATAATAACTTGAACAAAAACAAAGTAGATGAGAAACAGTGAAGGCAATTTATACTGAAAATTTTAATTGCAGTCAATTTGATTACTAGCCAATTTCAATTCGATAATAATTGGGCCAAACTAGATGATAGGTCAATTCAATACAATAATAAGTGGGTCAGTTTTAATTATAATTTCAATTTTATCTCAAATTCAGTTATATAAAAAATTATTTCATATTAACTTAATTGTATTATGCATTACAATCAGCCATTAGGACATTTGAATAAAAAATTACATATAGTATAAATTTATGTCAATTATTTAGTTTATTATAAAATTAAGGATTGTAAATTGAAAATCAAGTTTCACCTTATAAATTCACCATAATAAGGAATATAAATTTTTGGTGACAATTCTATGTATCGAGGCATTGAGTGTTTCACACCGTTCGATCGTGATACACATGAACACACCAATCGAACGATATACAACACTTGGTGCATGAGTATAAGGTATCTGGATTTACAAGCTGATATTTTTATACATAACTAGTATGCGATGGATATTATCATTATTTTAATGATAATTTATAAATTAATTTATGATATTATCTTGTTTACATATATAACTGGTATCCAGAATTCATTAATTCAAATTTATGTCAGGTAGACCCACAAAAATAACAACATTATTATTTTTTTAATTAGATAAAAAAATTTAATGTTAAGTAAAAAAGGTGTAGGATGATCAAGCCCATAACACAAAGTATGTTCGGACCAAAAAAATAAAAAATTATATATTTTTTAATTTAATAAATCATATTAAAATGAACACTTAAAAATATTCGAGCAGTGATAAAATTACATAAAAAAATTAAAAAAAAATTAACAATTAGTCCTTTAGTTGTGAAAGCTAGACGCAATAATAATTTTTGAATATGAAAATATGAAATCAGTTGTAACGTCATGCAAAATGAATACATACTAAGTGGTCCAGTCCTCTAATTACTAACAAATATAGAAAATTGATAATGGGTGCCTATAAATAGTTCAAATTAATTGGACTGATCCACATGACGTGTCTATTTTGTGCAAACAGTCCGAGCTTAAGAATCCAAGACCTGGGGATAGCATTCTTAGGGACCTCTGTTATCTTTAAATAGCAACAGAGTCCTTCAAATATTCCAACTCCGGAAAATTACAAAATAATGAAGGCTGGCCTTAGGGAATGATAAGTTTTTCCCCATTAAGAAGTGTAAGTGCACTCATACTCTACTACTGATCTTTATAAATAGTTGGAAAACTTAGGTATGCCACTCTCATAACACTTTTAACCCCTCTCTTCCTATTTTCAGAATACCTTCCCTGACTTGATCGTTGGAGCTTTCATTATTGGAATCCCTTGCCCATTTTCTTTTGGTTTTCAGGTTTTGATCAGATAGATGGTGAATGCGTTCTTCTCAAGTTTTGCTTAGTCAATAGGTTCGCATTTTCAAACAGTCATCATTTGGTACGGTGAACATAAAATTGATCTTCCATAATAGACTTGCTTCCCAATGTGAATGTCACACCCAGTCAACCAAAAAATGAACCTAACCAAAATCTGCCTTTACCTTCCTTAACATAGTAATTCTTTCTTTTGGAGCCCACTCCTCCTCAGTTGCCATTCAACCCCCAACATACCCCCCAGCTGTGCCTGTCCTAGCCATACTTGGTTTCACACCACAGATGGCCCAAGCCTTTCTTACAACCTTGTCTGCTATGGTTGCCCATGCATAACCACTAGAACCGCAAGGGCCACCACTACCACCTCATCAACAACCTATAACTACCCCACCAATACTAGAATATGTTATTACCATGACCGCTGAGGAGTTTGAAAAACTTTTTGAGGAAAAAAAATGCCAAAATAGAAACACCCACCAGTATTGAGGCAGCTTCTGATCTCTTATGTCAAAAGAAATCCTAGTTACCCTTTTCCTAAGATTCATTTGCCCAATTTGTTCAAGTACAATGGCAACATTAATCCCCAAGCTCATCACGATCAATTTCACCACACCATGCTAGTTTACATTATTAAAGATGCCACTTTGTGCAAAATTTTCCCTAAATTCTAATAGAGTTCGCCCAAATATGTTTGAAGAATTTACCTGAGCACTCAGTAAAGAACGTTAAGCAGTTTAATAACATATTTAGCACTAAATTTGTAGTAGCATTCAGCTTACCAAGGTCTCAATCAACCTACACTAGGTTCATCAAGAGAAAGGCAAACCTCTGTATGCTTATGTGGAAAGATTTAATGTCATAGCAATGTATATTCAAAATCTCAACTAGGAAGTGGTGGTTAATACCCTGATACATAACATAAGGTGCCAAGACTTTAGTGATTCTTTAAGTAAAAAACCTCCTAATGATTTTACCGAGCTCATGTGTTGGACACATAGGTACATTAGGATGGATGAAACTTGTAGATTTTGGCATAGCTCCTCCCAGCATGGAGATGGTGACAAGGATAAGGAGTCTTTAGGCAGGTCAAAATGGGATAGGGGAAACAATTGGTGAAGTCATTCTTGAGCCATGCAAGGGTCTATTAGTTCTCATTGAACTTATATTATATCCAGCCCGTACTCCAAAAATAGGAAATGAGACCATTTCACACTCCTGAACACTTTAAGGTCCCAAATCCTTGTATGGAGAAGCAAAATGGGCAAGTTTATTGGCCTAGGCCCATGAGAGAAGATCCCAATTAGGATCAAAGCTTATATTGTGCTTATCATAGGGACAAAGGGTAAGAAACTGATGATTGCAAACAACTTAGAAGGGAAATCGAGCATTTAGTTCAAAAAGGGACTATACCCCAATTTGTGTATAATGGAGACCATGATGCCTATAATCGATCCCTAACACCTCAGCAATAAGACAATAATAGAACTAGTTCAAGCAAAAAGCTCCTACTTGGAGTTATCCATGTCATCTATGTGGGCAAACACTATGATGTAATCGACGATTCTAAGAAGCGAAAAGCTAAAGAGGTGTTTTCTTAAGGTCTAGTCCGCTAGCTTCCCTTCATACAATTCATTTCTCAGCAGCTGATGGTGCTCATGTTTGGCAACCGCACACAAATGCCCTGTTAATTGATGCTCTTATTTAGGACAACTTAGTTTAGTGAATTCTAGTAGACATATGAAGCACGGTTAGTTTGATTATTTTATAGGCTTTCAAAGCACTTGGGATGTCAACCAACCTTTTAGAGCTTGTTTCCATGCCATTTATCAACGTATTTGGGTAGTCAATCAAGGTAGATGGCTTAGCCAATCTAGTTCTCCAGCTCGGGGATGATGCAATTGTTTGAACATGCATAACTTGTTTCATGTGATGGAATATGACATGATATGTTCATGGTAATCATGCAGCGGAAAAATGATAAAATCGATCATACATGCCAAACAATTCCATTACAAGAATCGAAACATGCAATTTTAGGATTTTTTTTTAAAACTTACAACTTTAGATGCCTTTTAAAACTTGAATTTAGTGATGACCAGCAACTAAGATGAATTTATCCGCCTTAGATCTTGATCACCAATGCCAAGGAACAACCTTTACGCCACTCCTCTCTATTCTCACACACACACTTGCAAAGATAGCTTAAAATCGAGATTGCTAGCTCTCAAATTAAGTATTGTGTAATGGCTATGGATTGAAGCTAAAAGACTTGATCTTGTACTTCTTTTAGGTGCTATTAATTCCCAAGAACACAAGAAAGCAAGAAATAATTCTTCCCCTTGTGAGTTTCAGCATCTTGAGAAATATGAGAGAGAGATATATATGTTTCACACCAAATCCTTGCAACTAGGGTTTTATTTTTCTCTACTAATATATGTCCTTCTCTTTTGGCAAGTGATTGATCTGAATTTTACTACCTCAAGATAATTAATTCAACCTCAATCACTTTCTAAAAATAAGTAACATATATTAGTTCAATCTCTTTTGAATTTAAAATTCAAATTAATTTGAAATAAAACATAAGACATTTTAATCTAATAAATCACTTAATTAAAATTAATGCATGTGCCAAAATTCCTTGATATTTACCTGGGAATTTCGGTCACTTTAATTTCCATTCAAGTGATTTAATTTGATTAAAATTCTTTTAGGCTTTAATACTCAATTAATTAAATTAATACAAGATAATTAATTAATTGAAATTAAACCTTGTGGGCTGAATTTTTCTCTCTATGGACCAAGGTCCAATAGCAATTTTAATACCCATTATATACATCAATTTAGCTTTAATTAAAAGTCCAAATTAATACCCAATACTATATTTAAATATTTTAAGCCCAATGCTTTGTGTGCGATCCTATAAGTCCATTCAATGTTGGCAATGAATTAATGAATTAATCCAAAGGCTATATATATTCTCTAGCAAGATATTATAGCATTCCAAATTAAATGAAAATGCATATGGCATTTAGTGACCTAATGCAATTTTGCATAGTCCCTTACCCATAAATATCAGAATTAATAGAAGACATGGAACTAGTCATCCTTATATATATTAATTCCTTTCTTGATATTCCAGTGACACTGAACTCTCAGATAAATAATGATTACTCATTATTTTATCTCGGTATGGCCATACACTTCTCAGTTCACTGATCAAGTGGCCGATGATATTTTCTCTCTTATAGAGAGGGGTAATTCCCTCACTTCTCTCATGCTCTCTAACATGAATCAATCTATACCCAAGCATACCTGTACTTGTCACTCTGTTACGAGCACATTAGGTGTATGTCAAAGCACACAGTAATTCATAAAGAGTTTCATAGAGATTTTAGGTCTAAGAACTCCGATACAAAACTTGCATATGAGAAACACTTATGACTTGTACCATGTAGTGCTCTCATGAACGGATCAAATCCAGATACCATGTTCTAAACATGTATGTATGATCTCTGATTGACACTCTTATCCTTATGATCCGTAAGACAGAACTCAACTTATTAGAGATAGCATACTAGTCTTAATTAATTTGTTATTACCATAACAATGACTGACTAGGAATATTTAGAATGAAGTCTCATTTGTTTTAAGGTCTTACAACCATGTGCCTCACACATGATAACTTAAACTGAAACAACATTCTTTGATAGTTCTATCAATTGATATGCACAAGAATACAATAGATAAAACAAATGCCTCATTTATTAACTAAAGTGTTTTATTACAATGTATTGGGGCTAGGAATTACATTAACAATCTCCCACTAGCACTAGTCCAATTGGGCATAGCCCTAAGACCGAATTCTCTCAAATGAGCTTCGTACAGATTTGGACGTAACTGTTTCATCAAAGGATCTGCTATATTGTCTTCACTTGCTATCTTGCTAACCTTGACGTCCCTACGATCAATGATTTCTCTGATTAGGTGGTACCACCTGAGTATGTGTTTGGATTTCTGGTGTGACCGAAGCTCCTTGGCTTGTGCGATGGCCCCGTTGTTGTCATAGAAAATTTCTAATGGATCTAGGATGCTTGGGACCACTCTTAATCTAGAAATGAAAATTTTAATCCAAACAGCCCCTTTTGTAGTCTCACTCGCTGCAATATACTCAGATTCTGTAGTTGAGTCGGCAACAGTCTCTTGCTTTGAGCTTCTCCAACTGACAGTACCACCGTTTAAAATAAAAATGAATCCAGATTGTGATCTAGAATCCTGAGTGCTAGTCTAAAAAGTAGCATCTGCATAACCTTGTATGACGAGCTCTTTTTGACCACCATACACCAAGAAGTGATCCTTAGTCCTTCGGAGGTACTTCAGAATCCCTTTTACAGTAGACCAATGCTTCTCACCAGGGTCTTGCTGAAATCTATTGGTTATACTCAATGCATGAGCAACATCCAACCTAGCGTACATGATAGATCCAATAGCAGATGCATATGGGATTCTACTCATGTTGTCCCTTTCTTCTTTAGTTTTAGGGCATTGTTCTTTAGTCAAAGGAACTCCCAAAGCCAAAGGTATGTACCCTTTCTTTAAGTCTCCCATACTAAAATGCTTTAGTATTTTGTCTATATAATTTTCTTGACTTAGTCCCAAAAGCCGATTCGATCTATCTTTATAGATTCGAATACCAAGTATTGTCTTGGCTTCACCTAATTCTTTCATTGAGAAACATTTCCATAACCATTGCTTAACCTTTTGCAATGTTGGAATGTCATTCCCAATGAGAAGGATGTCATCCACATATAGGACCAAAAATACTACTATGCTCCCACTAACCTTCTTGTACACACAAGGCTCATCTTCGTTCTTGATGAAGTGAAATTCTTTGACTGCCTCATCAAAATGAAGATTCCAACTTTGGGATGCTTGCTTTAATCCATAAATAGATTTTTAAAGCTTGCAAACCTTCTTAGGAGTCTTGGGATTGACAAATCCCTTAGGCTGTGTCATATACACATCCTCAAGTAAATTTTCGTTGAGGAAAGCAATTTTGACATCCATTTGCCATATCTCATAATCATGATATGCAGCTATGGCAAGCAAGATCCTAATGGACTTGAGCATGACTACAGGCGAAAAGGTTTCATCATAGTCTACACCATGAGTTTGTCGAAAACTTTTTGCTACTAGTCTACCTTTGTAGGTCTTATCAGCTTTGAGTTTGAATAGCCACTTGCATTCAATTACCTTAGCACCTTCTATTGGATCAACCAAGGTCCAAACCTGGTTATCGTACATTGATTGCATCTCGAATTTCATGGCTTCAAGCCAATTTTTCGATTCTGGGCTCTCAATAGCTTCTCGATAGGTAGTAGGATCCTCATGATCTACTAACTCAATAATGTCAATGTCGGTGATTAGAAATCCATGTCTCTTAATCTCCTGACGTACCTTACTGGATCTTCTAGGTACTTGTGTAATGGGTTCTTGTTCCATAATTGGTTGTGAACTTGATACCACTTCCAACTCATCCTCTATGGGAGTTTGCAGCGCTTGAATTTCTCCAAGTTCTACTTTAATTCCACTGTCTTTCTTGAGAAGGAACTCTTTTTCCAAGAAAATAGCCTTGCGAGCAACAAATACTTTGTTCTCGACTTGTGAGTAAAAGTAGTATCTCTTTATTTCTTTGGGATAACCCACAAACAAGCAGATAGTGGATTTGGACTCTAGTTTGTCAGATGTTAATTTCTTAACATGTGCTTCACGGCCCCAAATCTTGAGAAATGACATATTGGGTTCTTTCCCAGTCCATACCTCGTATGGTGTCTTCTCAACTGCTTTAGTTGGAGTACGATTTAGTAGAAATGCAGCAGTTTCTAATGTATAACCCCAAAAAGAGACAAGAAGATTTGCTTGACTCATCATAGATCGAACCATATCCAACAGAGTTTGATTTCTCCTTTCGGACACACCATTCCATTGTGGTGTTCCAGGAGGAGTGAGCTGTGAAATAATACCAAACTCTTTTAGATGATTGTCAAACTCTTAGCTTAAGTATTCGCCACCTCGATCTAATTGAATGGCTTTTATACTTTTGCCAAGTTGGTTTTCTACTTCGTTCTTAAACTCTTTGAATTTCTCAAAAGTTTCAGATTTGTACTTCATTAGATAACAGCCATATCTACTGAAGTCATCTGTGAACGTCACGATGTAGCTAAAACCACCTCTAGCTTGTGTACCTAATGGTCCACACACATCGGTATGTATTAGTTCCAATAAGCCATTAGTCCTTTCACCTGTCTTGTTAAAATGACTCTTTGTCATTTTTCCATGCAAACATGGCTCGCATGTATCATAAGACTCTAAGTCGAATGACCCAAACACTCCAGTTTTGCGGAGTCTTGAAATGCATTTTTCGTTTGCATGCCCTAAATGACAATGCATGAAGTAAGTAGGGTTCAATTCGTTTGATTTAACCCTCTTTGTATTAATGTTGTATATGGACTCTTTGTTTTGTAGATCAAGGATATAAAGGCCATTTTGCAATAAGGCATTTCCATAAGAAATGCCTTGGCGATGAATATGAGCATTTCCATTTTTAATAACAAAATCAAATTCATCCAAATCCAAACAAGAAACTGAAATAATGTTTTTGCTCATAGCAGGCACATAATAACAATTTTTAAAAAATAAACAAAGTCTTGAAGGTAAAATGAGTTGATAGTCGCCTATCTTCATGGCAGCAACTCGTGCTCCATTCCTCACATGGAGATCCACTTCATTCTTCCCAAGTAACCACCTATTTCTTAGCCCCTGCACATTTGAACAAATGTGAGAACCACAACCGATATCCAATACCGAAGTGGTAGAAATAGAAAGGTTAATTTCAACAACAAAAATACCAGAACTAGATGCCTTGGCTCCATTCTTCTTTTGTTCTTCCTTGAAGAGAGCGCAATTCTTCCTCTAATGCTCTATTTTGTTACAGTAGAAGCAAGTGCTCTCACTCTCTTTGAGCTTCTGCGCCTTGGGCTTGGATTGGGCCTGAGGTGCACTCCCGCTTGACTTGAACCAAGCCAGTTCATTCTTGGGTTTTGCCTTTCCCTTTCCTTTTCCCTTAGCGGGTCCCTTCTTAATACCCCCTTAAACCATCAATACGGCATTGGTCTTTCGAATGTTCTCTTCAGCATTCTTAAGCATCCTATGAAGCTCAGTGACAAACTTATTCATTGCATGCATGTTATAATTCATTACAAATGGATCATAATTATCAGTAAATGATCCTAAGATCAAGTCAGTGGCCAATTCCTTTGGCACTTGTACCTCAAGCTTCTCAAGAGTATCAAGATACCATTTCATCTTGAGTATATAGGTACTAACAGGAGTGCCCGTAGCCATCTTACAAGAAATTAAGGCCTTTGTTGTCACGAACCTCTCTTGACGAGCTTGCTCTTGGAACATCTCCTTGAGGTGCACCATGTTGCATAAGCCTCTTGGTCCATAAATTGCTTTTGCAAGTCAGGCACCATAGTGGCTAGCATCAGATAGGTCACATCATTGGAGTCTCTCTTCTTGGTCTCAAAAGTTTCCTTTTGAACTGTAGAGGCGTTCCTACTAGGTTCTTCAGGCAAGGGTGCATCCAAAACATACGACTTTTTCTCTTGCTTAAAAACTATTCATAAGTTTCGAGACCAATCTATAAAATTGGTGCCATTCAATTTGTCCTTTTCAAGGACCAATCACAATGAGAAATTGTTGTTTGAAGAAGCCATTTTCAATCTATAATAAAATTTAGCAAGATTAAATGAGGTCTTATTATAATCCCACAAACCGAATTAATATCCCCTTAAATAATTCGCGTTAGTGATTTTAATGTGGGCCAAGATCCACTTTTCACAACAACTTATTAGTCAAGCTAAGCTTATACACCTAACAAGTTAAGTTACTTAGGTAGGAAAACTCCAATCATGTCTCGTACATGACTCTTGGATCAAATGGGCTAACATCTTAAGATGTTATAGCACAAATCCATTTATTAGTTGCCTAGGTCCGAGCATCCCTTTCCATGCTAAGTCCAACCTACATTCACAACCCATGCCTCACAAAGATAATTGGGCGCATCTAGGACTCCTAGTCTACGTGACCGATGATCGATGCCTTGACATGTTTCGAATTAGGAAGGCAACTTTGTGACTTACTATTTTTTTAAAATTCATTTTATTATGGCTTACATGGCATACGCTTTGTCATCCATACATAGCATGCATATATAAATAATTGCATAAAGTAAAGCATGACAAACATGGGCCCAAAAAACTACAACTAAGATTCTATACTATTACATAAGAATCTTCGAGTTGGGCTTCTCCACTCCGATGGGCTTCGTCTTGATTTACAAAGTCTTCAAGTAAATTCTATTCTAAGAAATAAATGAAACTTTTACAATAATACATAATGGCTCGCAAGCCATATTTAATTACAAAAACCCAGGGCCCATGAATGCACCATGCATATCCATTCATCACACCAAACAAGAAAATAAATATACATAACATTCATGGATCAAATAAAGTCCAATTTTAATTAAATTAGCCAAGCCTATTAATGAAAATTGTGTACTTGAACCTTTAAGAGATGAACCCATGATGGGCTTGGGCTGAAGCCTAATGGACTAAATCCTCTTATTGAATAAGTTCTCTTAAAAGCCCAAAACTCAAACTAGTTAGATTTGTGCTATAAATCAACTCTAGTATAATTTTCAATTTTACCATTTTTTTAATTTTGTCATACAACCCATAAACATTAAAAATACATATAATATGTACCAACATGAATTAAAACACAAAATCATGAAGAACATATATATGATACATGGCAAGCATATAAAAACAAACAACAAAACTAGTTGTTTAATGCTTATGTGATGCCACAAAAATGCACAAATACTTAAAATCAATTTTATGAGTCATTTAATAATTTAAATAAGGTCATAAATATTGATTTAATATTCTGTACCAATCTGATCTAAATGTGTTTATACCATTTTATTCAAAACAAAACAAACAATATTGATTAAACATGTAACAAACACAAACTAGTAATAGTTTTAAGTGGTTTTAAAATTAATCAATTAAATTGTCATGGACCAGAATTAAAACCAAATTTAAAATATGTCCAGACTTGATATTTAATCTTTAAAAATTACTTACAAACATGCCAAAATCGTTTTTACATTTAATATTTAAAACTAATTGTTAAACTAACAATTAACATGCCAAAAAGCACATAATTTTAATATTAACATGTACCATCAGGTATTATCAACTAAATCCGACCATTAACAGCTCCTAAGAACATCTTGGGACAGTATATTAACATTTTATATTAATTATAATACCTATCTAATCATTTAAAATCGTTTTTACTCCAAAACAATACAAAAAAATCAAAACAGAAAATTTCAGCATTGCATGTATTTAAAATAACGATTTTTGATTGATTATTTCACTCATCTAAAGCACTAAAATAAGTATGTTTAGGCTCTGATACCACTGATGGAATAAGACATGATATGTTCATGGTAATCATGTAGCAGAAAAATGATAAAATTGATCATACATGCCAAATAATTCCATAATTTTAGGGTTTTTTTTAAAACTTACAACTTTAGATGCCTTTTAAAACTTGAATTTGGTGATGACCAGCAAATAAGATGAATTTATCCACCTTAGATCTTGATCACCAATGCCAAGGAACAGCCTTTACGCCACTCCTCTCTATTCTCACACACACACTTGCAAAGATAGCTTAAAACCGAGATTGCTAGCTCTCAAATTAAGTATTGTGTAATGGCTATGGATTGAAGCTACAAGACTTCATCTTGTACTTCTTTTAGGTGCTATTAATTCCCAAGAACACAAGAAAGCAAGAAATAATTCTTCCCCTTGTGAGTTTCGGCCAAGAGAGAAATGTGAGAGAGAGAGATGTTTCACGCCAAATGCTTGCAACTAGGGTTTTATTTTTCTCTACTAATATATGTCCTTCTCTTTTGGTAAGTGATTGATCTGAATTTTACTAGCTCAAGATAATTAATTCAACCTCAATCACTTCCTAAAAATAAGTAACATATATTAGTTCAATCTCTTTTGAATTTAAAATTCAAATTAATTTGAAATAAAACATAAGACATTTTAATCTAATAAATCACTTAATTAAAATTAATGCATGTGCCAAAATTCCTTGATATTTACCTGGGAATTTCGGTCACTTTAATCTCCATTCAAGTGATTTAATTTGATTAAAATTCTTTTAGGCTTTAATACTCAATTAATTAAATTAATACAAGATAATTAATTAATTGAAATTAAACCTTGTGGGCTGAATTTTTCTCTTTCATGGACCAAGGTCCAATAGTAATTTTAATACCTATTATATACATCAATTTGACTTTAATTAAAAGCCCAAATTAATTTCCAATACTTTATTTAAATATTTTAAGCCCAATACTTTGTGTGCGATCCTATAGGTCCATTCAATGTTGGCAATGAATTAATCCAAAGGCTATATATATTCTCTAGCAAGATATTATAGCATTCCAAATTAAATGAAAATGCATATGGCATTTAGTGACCTAATGCAATTTTGCATAGTCCCTTACCCATAAATATCAGAATTAATACAAGGCATGGAACTAGTCATCCTTATATATATTAATTCCTTTCTTGATATTCAAGTGACACTGAACTCTCAGATAAATAATGATTACTCATTGTTTCATCTCGGTATGGCCATACACTTCTTAGTTCATTGATCAAGTGGCCGATGATATTTTCTCTCTTATAGAGAGGGGTAATCCCCTCACTTCTCTCATGCTCTCTAACATGAATCAATGTATACCCAAGTATACCCATACTTGTCACTCTGTTACGAGCACGTTAGGTGTATGTCAAAGCACACAGTAATTCATAAAGAGTTTCATAGAGATTTTAGGTCTAAGAACTCCGATACAAAACTTGCATATGAGAAACACTTATGACTTGTACCATGTAGTGCTCTCATGAACGGATCGAATCCAGATACCATGTTCTAAACATGTATCTATGATCTCGAATTGACACTCTTGTCCTTATGATCCGTAAGACAGAACTCAACTTATCAGAGAGAGCATACTAGTCTTAATTAATTTGTTATTCCCATAATAATGACTGACTAGGGATATTTAGAATGAAGTCTCATTTGTTTCAAGGTCTTACAATCATGTGCCTCACACATGATAACTTAAACTGAAACAACATTCTTGGATAGTTCTATCAATTGTTATGCACATGAATACAATAGATAAAACAAATGCCTCATTTATTAACTAAAGTGTTTTATTACAATGTATTGGGGTTGGGGCTATCTAGGTCATATCAGGGGCAGTTTTGTGACTTTTGGATTTTGGTTTGAGGGACGACTGTTTGTGGTTAAATTTCCAAATTTCCTATGCTTTTAGTTTTTAAAAATGGAAAGATGAGATTTCTCTAAGATTTTTAGTTTAAATTTTAAGGGATTAATCCCTTGATACTTGGAGAGTTAGAGTTGGAATGCAATTCTAACTCCTCCCTAGGTATAAAGATAAAAAAAATTAGGGTTTCAAAGGGGGAGAATCATTATTGGAAAAAAGACAAGTTCTTAGAGTAGAAGAAATCAATTCTTCTCTCTCTAAGGCAAAGGTTCTAACACTCTTTTGATCCAGCAAAACACACACACACATAAAAATCATTTCATTTTCTTGAACACAAAGTTAAGATTGGTGTGGAGATCTGGACTTCAAGACATATAGAGTCATAATATCTCCTGAGGGTAACATTTTAAGCTCTCTATCCACCTTTCTCTCTAGATTTAATCATGTATGCTCATGTTGTTTGCTATTAAATTTAATATGTTTGTGTGTTATTATTCATGGACTCACATGTTTGAATTGAATGCTATGTAAATCTGGATTTGAATGTATGATGAAATATTAATTTGAGTATGATTTCTGTTAGTGTAAGCCTTAGCCCCAATGCATTGTAATAAAACACTTTAGTTAATAAATGAGGCATTTGTTTTATCTATTGTATTCCTGTGCATATCAATTGATAAAACTATCCAAGATTGTTGTTTCAGTTTAAGTTATCATGTGTGAGGCATATGGTTGTAAGACCTTGAAACAAATAAGACTTCATTCTAAATATCCCTAGTCAGTCATTGTTATGGGAATAACAAATGAATTAAGACTAGTATGCTCTCTCTAATAAGATGAGTTATGTCTTACGGATCATAAGGACAAGAGTGTCAATCAGAGATCATAGATACATATTTAGAACATGGTATATGGATTCGATTCGTTCATGAGAACACTACTTAGTATAAGTCATAAGTATTTCTCATGTGTAAGTTTTGTATTGGAGTTCTTAGATCTAAAATCTCTATGAAACTCTTTATGAATTTCTATGTACTTTGACATACACCTAACGTGCTCATAACAGGGTGACAAGTATGGGTATGCTTGGGTATGCACTAATCCATGTTAGAGATCATGAGAGAAGTAAAGGGATTACCCCTCTCAATAAGAGAGAAAATATCATCTATCACTTGATCAGTGAACTAAGAAGTGTATTGCCATACCGAGATGAAATAATGAGTAATCATTATTTATGTGAGAGTTTAGTGTCACTGGAATATCAAGAAAAGAATTAGTATATATAAGGATGATTGGTTCCATACCTTATATTAATTTTGATATTTAAAGGTAAGGGACTATGCAAAATTGCATTAGGTTACTAAATGCCATTTGCATTTTCATTTAATTTGGAATGCTATAATATCTTGCTAGAGAATATATATAGCCTTTGAATTAATTCATTGCCAATATTAAATAGACCTATAGGATCGCACACAAAGTATTGGGCTTAAAATATTTAAATTAAATATTGGGCATTAATTTGGGCTTTTAATTAAAGTCAAATTAATGTATTTAATGGGTATTAAAATTGCTAAATGGACTTTGGTCCATTAGAGAGAGAGATTCGGCCCACAAGATTTAATTTCAATTAATTAATTATCTTGTATTAATTAAGTTAATTGTGTATTAAAGTCTAAAAGAATTTGAATCAAAGTAAAACACTTAAATAGGAAATGGAGTGGCCGAAATTGAAAGACAAATTCCTTGTGAATTTATGCACATGCAAATATCCTTATTAAGTGATATTATTTGATTAAATGTCATATGATTATTTCAAATTAATTTAAATTTAAAATTTGAAAGAGTTTGATTTAATGTTTGTCACTTGATTTTAGGAAGTGATGGAGGATGAATTAACTATCTTTTCGGTAGTTAATTTCGGATTTAACTCTTAAAAAATAAATGATATATATATTTTTGGTGAAAAAATAAAACCCTAGGCATGAACTCTTTGTCTCTCTCTCACACTCTTGGCCGAATTTCACAAGGAGAAAGGATTCTTCCTTGTTTTTCTTGTTTTCTTGGGCAGCAATAGCAATTAAAAGGAAGTACAAGATCAAATCTTGTAGCTTCAATCCATTACCATTACACAATATTTAAATATAGAGCTAGCAATCTTGATTTTAAGCCTTGCTTACAATTGTGTGTGTGAACATAGAGAGGAGTGGCGTAAAGGCTGTTCCTTTGGCATTGGCGGTGAAGATCTAAGGTGAATAAGTCCTTAGTTGCTGGTCATCATCAAAATCAAATCTTGAAGTGCATCTAAAGTTGTAAGTTTTAAAACCCTAAAATTGCATGTTTTCGATTCTTGTTTATAGATTGCGTGGTATGTATGATTGATTTTATTATTTTTCCGTTGAGTGATTATCATGTACATACCATGTCATATTCCATCAGTGGTATCAAAGCCTAAACATGCTTATTTTTGTGCTTTAGATGCATTAAATATTTAATCAAAAATTGTTCGTTTAAAAACATGCAATGCTGAAATTTTCTGTTTTGAGTTTTTTGCATTGTTTTGGTGTAAAAACGATTTTAAATGATTAGATAGGTATTATAATTAATATGACATGTTAATATACTTTCCTAAGATGTTCTTAGAGCTGTTAATGGTTGGGTTTAATTGTAAATACCTGATGGTACATGTTAATCTTGAAACTAGGTGCTAGCTGGCATGATAAGTGATTGTATAACAACTAGTTTTCAAAATTAAATGTAAAAATGATTTTGGCATGTTTGTAAGTGATTTTTAAAGATTAAATATCAGGTCTGGACATATTTTAAAATTTATTTTAATTCTGGTCCATGACAAGTTAATTGATTAATTTTAAAATCACTTAAAACTATGACTAGTTTGTGTTTGTTACATGTTTAATCAACATTGTTTGTTTTGTTTTGATTAAAATGGTAAAAACACATTTAGATCAGATCATTACAGAACATTAACTCAATATTTATGACCTTATTTAAATTATTAAATGACTCATAAATTTTTTTTAAGTATTTGTGCATTTTTGTGGCATTATATGAGCATTAAACAACTAGTTTCATTGTTGTTTGTTTGTTTTAATATTAATGCCATGTATGATATATGTGTTCTTCATGATTTTATGTTTTAATTTATATTAGTACATATTATATGTATTTTTAATGCTTATGGGCTGTATGACATAAAATTAAAAATGGCAAAATTGGAAATTATACTAGAGTTGATTTATGGCACAAATCTAACTAGTTTTTATTTTGGGCTTTTAAGAGAACTTATTCAATAAGAGGATTTAGTCCATTGGGCTTTGACCCAGGCCCATCATGGGGTCCTCTCTTAAAAGTTCAAGTATATAATTTTCATTAATGGGCTTGGTTAAATTAATTAAAATTGGACTTTGTTTTATCCATGAATATTATGTATATTTATTTGCTTATTTTGTGTGATGAATGGATATGTATGGTGCATTCATGGGCCCTGGGTTTTTGTAATTAAATATGGCCTGCGAGCCATTATGTATTATTGTAAAAGTTTTATTTATTTCTTAGAATAAAATTTATTTGAAGACTTTGTAAATCAAGATGAAGCCCACCGGAGTGGAGAAGCCCAACTTGAAGATTCTTATGTAATTGTATAAAATCTTAGTTGTAGGTTTTTGGTCCCATGTTTGTCCCGCTTTACTTTATGCAATTATATATATATATATATATATATATATATATATATATATATATATATATATATATATATATATATATATATATATATATATATATATATATATATATATATATATATATATATATATATATATATATATATATATATATATATATATATATATATATGCTATGAATGGATGACAAAGTATATGCAATGTAAGCCTTAATAAAATGAATCCCTAAAATAGTAAGTCACAAAGTTGCCTTCTTAATTCGAAACATGTCAAGACATCGATCATGGGTTATGTAGACTAGGAGTCCTAGATGTGCCCGATTATCTTTGTGAGGCACGGGTTATGAATGTAGGTTGGACTTAACATGGAAAGGGATGCCTGAACCTAGGCAACTAATAAATGGGTTTGTGCTATAACATCTTAAGATGTTAGCCCATTTGATCCAAGAGTCATGCACAAGACATGATTGGAGTTTTCCTACCTAAGTAACTTAACTTGTTAGGTGTACAAGCTCAGCTTAACTAATAAGTTATTGTGAAAAGTGGATCTTGGCCCATATTAAATCACTAATGCAAATTATTTAAAGGGATATTAATTCGGTTTGTGGGATTATAAATAAGACCTCATTTAATCTTGCTAAGTTTTATTGTAAATTGAAAATGGCTTCTTCAAACAACAACTTTTCATTGCGATCGGTCCTGGAAAAGGAAAAAATGATTGATACCAATTTCATAGACTGATATCGAAACTTAAGAATAGTTCTTAAGCAAGAGAAAAAGTCGTATGTTTTGGATGCACCCTTGCCTGAAGAACTTGGAAGGAACACCTCTGTGGTTCAAAAGGAAACTTTTGAGACCAAGAAGAGCGACTCCAATGATGTGACCTGTTTGATGCTGGCCACTATGGTACCTGACTTGCAAAAGCAATTCATGGACCAAGAGGCCTATGCGATCATGATGCACCTCAAGGAGATGTTCCAAGAGCAAGCTCGTCATGAGAGGTTCGTGACAACAAAAGCCTTAATTTCTTGTAAGATGGCTGCGGGTACTCCTGTTAGTACCCATGTACTCAAGATGAAAGGGTATCTTGATACTCTTGAGAAGCTTGAGGTATAAGTCTCGAAGGAATTGGCCATTGACTTGATCTTAGGTTTATTGACTGATGATTATGATCCATTTGTTATGAATTATAACATGCATCAATGAACAAGACAGTCACCGAGCTTCATGGGATGCTTAAGAATGCTAAAGAGAACATTCGAAAGACCAATCCCGTACTGATGGTTTAAAGAAGCATTAAGAAGGGACCCGCTAAGGGAAAGGGAAAAGGAAAGGGAAAAGGAAAGGCAAAACCAAAGAATGACCTGGCTCAGTTCAAGTCAAATAGGAGTGTACCTCAGGCCTAATCCAAGCCCAAGGCACAAAAGCTCAAGGAGAGCGAGAGCACATGCTTCCATTGCAACAAGATAGGGCATTGGAGGAAGAATTGTGCTCTCTTCAAAGAAGAACAAAAGAAGAATGGAGCCAAGGTATCTAGTTCTTTTATTTTTGTTGTTGAAATTAACCTTTCTATTTCTACCACTTCGGTATTGGATACTGGTTGTGGTTCTCACATTTGTTCAAATGTGCAGGGGTTAAGAAATAGGCAGTTACTTGGGAAGAATGAAGTGGACCTCAATGTGGAGAATGGAGCACGAGTTGCTGCCATAGAGATAGGCAACTATCAACTCACTTTACTTTTCGGACTTTGTTTAGTTTTGAAAAATTGTTATTATGTGCCTGCTATGAGCAGAAACATTATTTTAGTTTCTTGTTTGGATTTGGATGAATTTGATTTTGTTATTAAAAATGGCAAGGCTCATATTCATCGCCAAGGCATTTTATATTGCAATGCCATGTTACAAAATGGCCTTTATATCCTTGATCTATAAAACAAAGAGTCCATATACAACATTAATACAAAGAGGGTTAAATCAAACGAATTGAACCGTATTTACTTCTGGCATTGTCATTTAGGGCATGCAAATGAAAAATGCATTTCAAGACTCCATAAATCTGGAGTGTTTGGGTCATTCGACTTAGAGTCTAATGACACATGCGAGCCACGTTTGCATGGAAAAATGACAAATGACTTATTGGAACTAATACATATCGATGTATGTGGACCATAAAGTACACAAGCTAGAGGTGGTTTTAGCTACTTCGTGATGTTCAAAGATGAATTCAATAGATATGGCTACGTCTATCATGAAGTACAAGTCTGAAACTTTTGAGAAATTCAAAGAGTTTAAGAACAAAGTGGAAAACCAACTTGGCAAAAGTATAAAAGCCATTTGATCAAATCGAGGTGGCAAATACTTAAGTCAAGAGTTTGACAGTCATCTGAAGGACTGTGGTATTATTTCACAGCTCACTCCTCCTGGAACACCATAATGGAATAGTGTGTCCGAAAGGAAAAATCAAACTCTGTTGGACATGGTTTGATCAATGAAGAGTCAAACAAATCTTCCTGTCTCTTTTTAGGGTTATGCATTAGAAATTACTGTGTTTCTATTAAACCGTACTCCAACTAAAGCAGTTGAGAAGACACCATACAAAGTATGGACTGGGAAAGAACCCAATATGTCATTTCTCAGGATTTGGGGCTGTGACGCATATGTTAAGAAATTAAAATCTAATAAACTAGAGTCCAAATCAACTGTCTGCTTATTTATGGGTTATCCTAAAGAAACATAGGGATACTACTTTTACACACAAGTCGAGAACAAAGTATTTGTTGCTCACAAGGCTATTTTCTTGGAAAAAGAGTTCCTTCTCAAGAAAGAAAGTGGGAGTAAAGTAGAACTTGGAGAAATTCAAGCACCAAAAACTCCTATAGAGGATGAGCTGGAAATGGGATCAAGTTCACAACTAGTTGAAGAACAAGTGCCCATTACACAAAAACCTAGAAGGTCCGATAGGGTACATTAGGAGATTGAGAGATACGGATTTCTAATCATTGAGAGTTACACTATTGAGTTAGTAGATCGTGAGGATCCCACTACCTACCGAGAAGCTATTAAGAGCCCAGACTCGAAAAATTGGCTTGAAGCCATGAAATTCGAGATGCAATCAATGTATGATAACCAGGTTTGGACCTTGGTTGATCCAGCGAAAGGTGCTAAGGTAATTGAATGCAAGTGGCTATTTAAACTCAAAGCTGATAAGACCTACAAAGGTAGACTAGTAGAAAAAGGTTTTCGACAAACTCATGGTGTAGACTATGATGAGACCTTTTCACCTGTAGTCATGCTCAAGTCCATTAGGATCTTGTTTGCCATAGCTGCATATCATGATTATGAGATATGGCAAATGGATGTCAAAATTGCTTTCCTCAACAGAAATTTACTTGAGGATGTGTATATGACACAGCCTGAGGGTTTTGTCAATCCCAAGCCTCCTAAGAAGGTTTGTAAGCTTCAAAAATCCATTTATGGATTAAAGCAAGCATCCCAAAGTTGGAATCTTCATTTTAATGAGGCAGTTAAAGAATTTGACTTCATCAAGAATAAAGATGAGCCTTGTGTGTACAAGAAGGTTAGTGGGAGCATAATAATATTTCTGGTCCTATATGTTCGGATTAGAAATTTCATTTTTGGATTAGGAGTGGTCCCAAGCATCCTAGATCCATTAGAAATTTTTTGTGACAACAATGGGCCATCGCATAAGCAAAGGATCCCCGGTCACATCAGAAATCCAAACACATACTCAAGAGGTACCACCTGATCAGAGAGATCATTGATCGTGGGGACGTCAAGGTTAGCAAGATAGCAAGTGAAGACAATGTAGCAGATCCCTTGACGAAACAGTTGCATCCAAATCTTCACGAAGCACATTTGAGAGCATTCGAACTTAGGGCTATGTCCAATTACGACTAGTGTTAGTGGGAGATTGTTAGTGTAAGCTCTAGCCCCAATGCATTGTAATAAAATGCTTTAGTTAATAAATGAGGCATTTGTTTTATCTATTGTATTCCTATGCATATCAATTGATAGAACTATCCAAGATTGTTGTTTCAATTTAAGTTATCATGTGTGAGGCACATGGTTGTAAGACCTTGAAACAAATGAGACTTTATTCTAAAAATACCTAGTCAATCATTGTTATGGGAATAACAAATGAATTAAGACTAGTATGCTCTCTCTGATAAGATGAGTTCTGTCTTACGGATCATAAGGAAAAGAGTGTCAATCAGAGATCATAGATACATGTTTAGAACATGGTATCTGGATTTGATCCGTTCATGAGAACACTACATGCTATAAGTCAAAGTGTTTCTCATGTGCAAGTTTTGCATCAGAGTTCTTAAACCTAAAATCTTTGTGAAACTCTTTATGAATTCCTGTGTACTTTGACCTACACCTAATGTGATCGTAACAGGGTGACAATTTTGGGTATGCTTGGGTATGCACTAATCCATGTTAGAGAGTATGAGAGAAGTGAAGGGATTACACCTTTCGATAAGAGAGAAAATATCATTGGCCACTTGATAAGTGAACTAAGAAGTGTATGGCCATACCGAGATGAAATAATGAGTAATCATTATTTATCTGAGAGTTTAGTGTCACTAGAATATCAAGAAAGGAATTAGTATATATAAGGATGATAGGTTTCATGCCTTATATTAATTCTAATATTTAAGGGTAATGGACTATGCAAAATTGCATTAGGTCACTAAATGCCATTTGCATTTTCATTTAATTTGGAATGCTATAATATCTTGCTAGAGAATATATATAGCCTTTGAATTAATTTATTAATTCATTGCCAATATTAAATGGACATATAGGATCGCATACAAAGCGTTTGGCTTAAAATATTTAAATTAAATATTGGGCATTAATTTGGACTTTTACTTAAAGTCAAATTAATGTATGTAAATTAAAATTGCTAAATGGAATTTGGTTCATTAGAGAGAGAGATTCGGCCCACAAGGTTTAATTTCAATTAATCAATTATCTTGTATTAATTAAGTTAATTGAGTATTAAAGCTTAAAAGAATTTGAATCAAAGTAAAACACTTAAATAGGAAATAGAGTGGTTGAAATTCAAAGACAAATTCCTTGTGAATTTTGGCACATGCAAATATCCATATTAAGTGATATATTTGATTAAATGTCTTATGATTATTTCAAATTAATTTGAATTTAAAATTTGAAAGAGTTTGATTTAATGTTTGTCACTTGATTTTAGGAAGTGATGGAGGATGAATTAACTATCTTTTAGGTAGTTAATTTCGGATTTAACTCTTAAAAAATAAATGATATATATATTTTTGTTGAAAAAATAAAACCCTAGGCGTGAACTCTCTCTCTCTCACACTCTTGGCCAAATTTCACAAGGAGAAAGGATTCTTCCTTGTTTTTCTTGTGTTCTTGGGCAACAATAGCAATTAAAAGGAAGTACAAGATCAAATCTTGTAGCTTCAATCCATTACCATTACACAATATTTAAATATAGAGTTAGCAATCTTGATTTTAAGCCTTGCTTGCTATTGTGTGTGTGAACATAGAGAGAAGTGGCGTAAAGGCTATTCTTTTGGCATTGGTGGTGAAGATCTAAGGTGAATAAGTCCTTCTTAGTTGCTGGCCATCATCAAAATCAAATCTTGAAGTGCATCTAAAGTTGTAAGTTTCAAAACCCTAAAATTGCATGTTTTCGATTCTTGTTTATGGATTGCGTGGTATGTATGATCGATTTTATTATTTTTCCGCTGCGTGATTATCATGTACATACCATGTCATATTCCATCAATTTCCTCTATGGTTGTGTAATTTAAAGCTTTGTTTTTATTATGTTGTTTTAGATATTAATGTCATTTAACATAGTTGGAGCATGATTTAGGCTAGAATTTTAGTTTGGCATATTTTAGGCCCTTATATTTGAACATCTAGGATTTACTTAAGCTTTTGGTGAATTTGGCATAATTTCTAGCTTTCTGTTCTGTCTCTCAAGTGATAGACCCAAAAAAAGCCACCGCAGATGGCCGTCTGTCAATGTGACATATGGGACATCGCATTGATTCCTTTTCATCCTGACCCTTTTATAGTAATAGCCGTCAATCACTTATCTAGGGGCATCGATGGCTAATTGTAGGCTTATTTTTATGTCTTTTGTGCACTTTTCTTGTTATTCGCATTATTTTTTCGATACTTAAAGTGTTGATTCCTTTTCTATACATATTTTGCCTCTGTATGAATATTTGATTTTGTGATATCGTTTTGTATTTTTTTATTATTTTAATTAACCTTTTACTTTTAATGTTAATTTATTTGTTTTGTAGTTCTGTGTGAATAATTGACCCTAAGTACCTTTAGAGGATCCCTTGAGATCATGCATTAAGAGTCACACCTCAATTGGTTCTCTTCCTCTCTCTGGTCATTTGATTTTATCATTTTGTTTATTATTTTGCTTTATTTAATTTTTTTATATATATTTTGGATTTTTTTCATTTTAGGGATGTAATAGTTTGTAAAAAGGATTTTTCAACAAATTAAAATGGAAAAGATGCTTAAAATGATTTTTTTATTAATTAACTTAGGCTTTTCATCAAAGTGTGGACCAACGTCCAATTTTCCACCCCAAAGATCAAACAAAGGATAAAAGAGTTTTTGCAAAATACGTATGAGGGAACCAATGTTCCTAACTAAAATGAATGCCCTGATTTATGTATGTCATTTATTTCTTTATCAGACGATTTGTCTATGTAATAACTTAAGTAAGACTTTATTCTTTCTCTTTATTTATTGCTTTCTTCATGTTGATTGGAATGTTTATTTAATTTTATCACCTTGATCATGTGAGAGAGGAGAGTGGATTAACTTTAAAACCCAGTTATAAAGCAACATGTAAACAAGGTGCCTACTAAGAGTGATGTCCAGAACACCAATCTTTGTTTGAGCATCAAAAAGTTCGATATTCATTTTTCAACATTTTGTTGGGTGGTGACTCTATGACACCTACCTCTTTAAGCCCATTAATAGATGCTTTTATGGGTTGACTACCAATAATAATTTAGGCTTGACCCCTTTTTATTGCAAAATAGCCAATTTATGAGTTATAGTGAGCCTCTTTTGGTCTTGGATCCTAAAAGCGGGCCTCTAAGAGCGAACCCAAAAATACGAGCGCAGGCTCCGATGCGCATCATTATGGTGACTCCACTGGGGATTAAAGAGACCTTGCTCCTAAAAACATATTGGTTAAGTTATTTATAGTTGGATTTTTTTCTATTAGTCTTATCTCTTTTCAAATATTGCATACATCTTAGAGCCTTATAATTAAGTTAGGCATATTTTTTTAGCCTCGGTACTATCTTAAAGCATGCCCTACATTCACTCAATGTAGGGAGGTACCAAGGAGACCCACAACCTGTAGCACCCTCTATGCAAAAACCCTATTACACATGTATCATGAATACTATTAATCATGCTTATTCTACATGTTCATTTAACTATCATTTAGCCATTAATCATGCCATATGGTTCATATGCTTATATTCGTGCTACAAGTCTATTCCTGTTTTCCATTTCATACCTAGTATCATGCATACTATACTATATGAATATTACTTTATATATATCACATGCACACATATTATGTCTTAGCTTTACTACTAGTGAGTTACAATATTCCGCATAGGTTTTATACATATCATAAGATAACTGGCCTTTATACAAAACATACGATAATTGTAGTACAAAACATCCTACATCAAGGTTATAAGTCGATGGTTGGCCCTTCCTGATGCAGAGAACGTCCCTCAACAAAAGTCTTGCTATTTGTACCTACACGGATAAATAACCCGTGCTAAGCTATAAAGCTTAGTGGGGAATATCTACAGATGGATGACCACTCACATAGGTCATCAAAACATACATATACAATATATACATATACTATAAACAACATGTCCAACATAGCATGGCAACAATAACATATACTTTAAAGCATAAAGCATATTCTCATGTGCATAACATTGTACCCAAAGAGTAACAAATATTCTCATATTCATAATTCATATAGACTGTAATTTCCCATGTAAACATATTCAAATGAAACATAATTCCTGTGGGTAAACCAACAATATAATCCACAATATCAATCTTTAGTCAAATAACTTTAACTGTTTAATTTCGATCATTACTATGAATAACGTTTAGCCTGCCTTAGCTTTATCAGTGGACAACGGAAACTATGGATACACATCGGTATCAAAAGAAGGATATCCGATGATATCGAATCTATAGACCCAAATGGGGCCAACTGTACTGTGGACCGGTCAAGCATACCCAAACGGGGTAGCTTATCAACCCAAAAGGGGCTGATCATGATCCAAACGGGATCATATATACTATGGACCCAATCGGGCCAAACTATGGCAGCTGCAATTTCCCTATAGGCGCCTACCTATCGACATCTAAAAATCTATCGTAGGTAGAACTATATTCGTGTTCAATTCACATATTAATACTGTATTTATAGTATAATGTTGTACACATATACATAGTCTTATAAAACTATGAATTCTCTGGTGCACAATCAGATATATGCACATTTCATATGCCAAGTTATACATCTGGCTTATTCAAATCTGTATGACTATACAATTTGCATCATAGCATATAGGCATGACATATAATCATCATATCATATACTTGATCATGTTTTCATTAAGCATTTCACATGTTTATAGTCATGCAAATTCATCTTCTATCTCATAAGGCAATTACATGCTCATATACTCATATACATAATAATAAATGTACATACCTGTGAATACATTCCCATATAGTTGATTTATTCTTATGAGCATGTTTCCAACACATATATATATATACCTTTATCATCATTCAAGTCATGTGCTATACAACATATCAACATGTTTTCATATGGGCACATACACATGCCAAGGTCATACTATTATAATCCCTATTTTATAGCATAGGTACATGTCAATATGTGCACTTTCATGTCATAGGATTTACATGTGTATATATATATCAATTTTGCATATGACCATCATGCACAAGACTAATTACATGTATAGGTTAGATATTTCACCAATAGTCTTTATTCATATACACAATTGAATGCACCTGTATTCACATAAATCCTTCATTGATAGTCATATTACAAGCCTTATTCAATTAACTTTACTATCACATAAGCAACTATCTGTCTCAATCAATTTAAAATCATATTATCAAGTGTAGCAGCAATCTACACATAATTGTAATTTCTGTTACACTGAACAGTCTAGAAAATAAGTCCTGATTCAACCCTAGATTACATGTACTTAGAGACAGATTTAAACTTAGGTTTCTTCATATGAAATATAGGTATGGAAGTCTATTTTTCAATGCAAAAAGAATCACTCAATTTTCTGTTCTATAGGTCAAATTATGAGCAAAACATTCTAGACAGGTCATTCAGTCGTGAAGGGGAGTTCAACTCGTGAAGAGCTTCACGAGTGAAGCAAATAAGGCAAATCTCACGACTCGTGAAGGAGTTCACGAGTGGAGAAGAAAAGCTATACATCACGACTCGTGAAGAAGCTCACAAGTTGGTTTATAATTCACGACTCGGACTAAAATTCATGAGTGAAAACAAATGATCCCATAAACAGATGCACGACTCGTGAAGAGCTTCACGAGTCGGACAATAGTTCACGACTCATGAAGGACTTCACGACTCGACAAGGATACAAACTGTTCACCAAATTCACTTCGATAAAAACCCGTAAAATGCAATCTTAATTTCTGTCAATCATAACAATTTCCAGCAACTATTTTCCACATGCAATATGATCAGCCTAATTCCCATACCTTGATTCAAAAAACCTATATCTTCAACCTCTAGCAATATCCTTTCCCTTGCTCCTTCTTCCTTCCTCTTCTCCTTCACAAATACCATCACCATCATCATATATTTCCAGTATATTTACATTGTTCTCAGTCAAAATGAAAGAAGAAGATGATGATGATGAAGGGTTTAATCAACAGTTTAATTACCTTAAGTTTAATACCTTGTACTCTTGATTAATCAACAAACATCATCCTCAAATTGTTTGAGTTAAATCAATGGAAATCAAAAGGAAGAAGAAGATGTTTTTTTTTTCTGGTTTTCTCTCTTCAATTTGCCGACTCCTTCACACACACACAGCCACCTCTACATTCCACTAATTCCTTCTATTTATATGAGTAGTAAAATTTCCCTTTACTCCCTCAACATCTTGCATGTCACATAAATACCTTGCAAATCTTTGCATGAATGACTTTAACCCCTCCACTAACTCTTTTTCAAACATTAACCTATCAAATTAATCATTCTTTCAAATTAACCTATAATTAAATGCTTTTATTCACAATTGGCCATTAATATTCCACAATTACAAATTAACCCCAAATTAATATCTTTTTACTTCAATTACACCCTCAATTACTATTAAACCATATTCTTTTATTTTATGTTCATGCAATTAACATAATAGCATGATAATTTATCCCCTTAACTTAATCATAAAAATATGCAAATTAAATTAGGGTCATGTTAGGGGCCTTACAATTCTCTTCCCCTTAAGAATTTCGTCCCCGAAATTCATACCTGTGTTGAATAAGTGAGGATGTTGTTCCTTCATAGTTGTTTCTAGCTCCTAAGTAACTTCTTGTAAATCATGATGTTGCTAGAGTACTTTAACAAGTGGAATTTACTTATTCCTAAGCTGTCTAACTTCTCTAGCTAGAATTGCTATAGGTTCTTCATCATAAGTGAAATCTGGCTGTACTTGCACATCTTGAACTGGTATCACATGGGATTCATCTGAACGATACTTTCAAAGCATAGAAACACGAAACACATCATGAAGCTTGGCTAGTTCCATAGGAAGAGCCAATCTATATGCCACTGGCCCAACTCTTTGAAGAATCTCATATGGGCCAATAAACCTCGGGCTCAGTTTACCCTTTTTCCCAAATCTCAATACTTTTCTCCAAGGGGACACTTTCAAAAACACTTTGTCACCTACTTGATATTCAATATCTCTTCTTTTCAAGTCAACATATGACTTTTGTCTATCACTAGCTTCCTGCAAACTCCAAAACACATCCTCTTGTCATATCCTCTAGAATCTGAATAAGCCGTTCAGATTGCCCATTCGTCTGAGGATGGAATGTTGTACTGTAACGAAGCTGAGTTCCCAATGCTTGTTGCAAACTTTGCCAAAATCTTGATGTGAATCTCGGATCTTGATCAGAGATTATTGACACCGGAATGCCATGTAGTCTAACAATCTCATTTACATAAAGTTCTGCCAATTTATCCATAGGGTAATCCATCTGAACTGGTATGAAATGAGCCGATTTAGTCAGTTTGTCAACTATAACCCAAACTGCATCATGCTTTTTCTGTGAAAGGGGCAATCTTGTTACAAAATCCATGGTAATATCCTCTCATTTCCATTGTGGAATTGGAATGGGGTTCAACAAACCAGAGGGTAACTGGTGCTCTGCTTTTACCTACTGACAAGTCAAACATTTGGAGACATAGGCTACCACATCTTTCTTCATGCCAGGCCACCAATAACCTTGTTTCAAATCCTGGTACATCTTATTCCCACCAGGGTGCATAGTAAATACTGTATTGTGAGCCTCATTCAATACTGTTCTCTTTAATTCTTTGTCATCAGGAACATATAATCTATTCTGATAATACACACCCCCATCTTCTTCCACTGAGTACTCAGACTGGGTCCCTTCATGTAAAGACTTTAAAATCTTTTGCAACTTTTCATCATGTTTTTGTGCATCAATCACTATTTGCCTCAAACAAGGTCTAGCCTTCAACTGTGCTATTAAAGCACCATCATAAGCAAGTTTCCATCTACAGCGATGTGCAATCACAACAGCCATCATCTTACAGCTCAAGGCATCAGCTACGACATTAGCTTTGCCTGGATGGTAATCCACTATACAATCATAATCTTTAAACAGTTCTAACCATCTTCACTGTCTCAAGTTAAGTTCTTTTTGAGTGAGCAAATATTTGAGACTCTTGTGATCTGTATAGATTCTGCACTTTTCCCCATACAAATAATGTCGCCAAATTTTTAAGGCAAACACAACTGCTGCTAACTCTAGGTCATGGGTTGGATAATTTTGTTCATGTGGCTTCAACTGTCTAGATGCATAGGCAATTACTTTGCCATCTTGCATTAACACACAACCCAAGCCAACTCTAGAAGCATCACTATACATAACATACTCCTTTCCTGTAACTGGCTGTGTCAAAACTGGAGCCTCTGTTAGAAATTTCTTCAACTGATCAAAACTTGCTTGACAACGGTCAATCCACTCAAACTTTATACCCTTTCTCAAAAGTTTAGTGAGTGGTGCGGCTAAAACTGAGAAGCCTTTCACAAAGCGACGGTAATAACCTGCTAAGCCCAGAAAACTTCTCACTTCTATCACATTTCGAGGCGGCTTCCAATTCACTATAGCCTCTATTTTAGCTGGATCCACCCTAATGCCTTCAGAAGATACTACATGACCAAGGAAAGAAATTTCCTTAAGCCAAAAATCACATTTGCTCAGCTTAGCATACAACTGATTCTCCCTTAGAATCTGTAAAACAATTCTCAAATGCTCTGCATGTTCCGCTTCATTCCTCGAATACACCAAAATGTCATCTATGAACACAACAACAAACTGATCCAGGTAGGGTCTAAACACCCTATTCATAAGATCCACAGCCGATGCATTTGTTAACCCAAATGGCATCACCAGAAACTCATAATGCCCATATCGGGTTCTAAAGGCTGTTTTGGAAACATCTACATTCTTAACCTGAAGTTGATAATAACCCGAGCGCAAATCAATCTTGGAAAACACTCCAGCACCCTACAACTGATCAAATAAATCTTTAATTTTTGGTAAAGGATACTTATTTTTGATTGTTACCCTATTTAACTATCTGTAGTCTATGCACATCCTCATAGACCCATCCTTTTTCTTCACAAATAAAACCAGTGCACCCCAAGGTGATGTACTAGGCCTAATGAAACCTTTGTCAAGCAACTCCTGTAGCTGAGCTTTTAGTTCTTTCAATTCCAAAGGAGCCATCCTGTATGGTGCCTTCGAAATAGGAGCTGTACCAGGTAGAATGTCTATAGACAATTCAACTTCCCTTTTTTCAAAAATCGCTTAGCTTGCATAGCTGATATTACATTAGCTATGGGTTTAGACCGAATGCCTTGTACTAAAGTTTCTTCACCATCAGCACCAATGAGAGTTACAGTTTTAGCTTCACAATCAATCACTGCATGATGTCTAGACAGCCAATCCATACCAAGTATAATATCAAACTCCCAGAACGGTAACTCAATAAGATCAACAAGGAATTCTTTCTCTTGAATTACAATAGGACACTGTGTATGCACTCTATTAACAACAACACTATGACCCAAAGGGTTGGTTACATATATATCATATTCCAATTCATGTACAATAGACTCATTTCTACCCATATCCCCAGTGCAAACATAAGAATGAGTGGAACCAGGATCAATAAGTGCATGCATATCAGAATCAAAAAGAGAGAATGTACCAGCTATGACTTCTGGAGCACTCTGATCCTCTCTAGCTTCCATTGCATAAGCCCGAATAGGAACAACTGGAGCTGTGGGCCTGTCAATTGATTCAGAAATGTTCCTGGACTGGGATCCCTGATAACTCGATCCCCCACATCCTTTTCCCCTGCCTCTATCTGAAGATGGTGCATTAAAAGTTCCTCTACCACCCTGTTGTCCCACATCTTGTTCCCTCTTCGATGGACAACTTGCCATGAAGTGGTTCGTACCACCACATTTGAAACATGCCCCAAACAATTTCCTGCAACTACCCCAATGTTTCCTAGAATAATGGGGACACACTGGAGGTTGTCCCCCCCACTCTGATTCCCTGAAGCTTGCTTTCCCTGTTTAGACATTGCAGAAGATTCTTGTCTCCTATCCCTTTTTGCATAACTATAGCCAGACTCAGCTGGCAGATTTCCTTGTGCTCCTCTAGCCCTCTTTCCTGTAAAAGATCCACCCTTGGACCCACTTCTTCTCTGTTCTCTCTCCCTTTTTGCCATTTCATTCTTTTCAACTCGCAGGGCTGCTGTAACCAGTTGAGTGAAATTAATCACTTGCAAAGATGTAGACCCAATCAACTTTTCTCGTATACGATCATTCAACCTATCTTCAAATCGTCTACATTTAAAAGTATCAGTTAACATCTCATCAGGAGCATATTTGCACAGGTGACTGAATTCTTTCTCATACTCAGCCACAGACATAACTCTCTATATCAAGTTGAGGAATTGCTTTAACTTCTCTTGTTTATACTCCTCAGTAACATACTTTTTCTTGAATTCAGCTGTGAAAAATTCCCATGTAAGGGGATCTAGTAATTGGGGCTGCTTCAGTACCAACTTCGACCAATCATAAGCTGCACCTTGTAATAGAGACACAGCACAAAATGCCTTATGACCCACTGGATAGTGGATTTCATCATAAATTCTCTCTAGCCTTTCTAGCCAAAATTCAGCTTCTTCAGACTGTTCCAGATTAGTGCCTAAAAACTCTTCAGCACGATGCTTTCTAAGTTTAGATATTGGAGCTTTAGGCGCTGTCATTCTTTGAAGAATTTGAGTCATATCCTGTGATATTTTTAACAATGCTTCTGTAGGGACGGCTGTTGGGACCTCAATTGGATTGGAAGATGAAGGTCTAATATTGGAAGGATTAGTTCTAATCGGCCTATTACTTTCAGCCGATTCCACAAAAGTATCTCTAGAGTTTTCCATATTCAAACTATAAGAAAAACAGGGACTTCTGCATCAGGCCAACAAAACACTATATCATACTATAGAATCCTAGGTTCATTTTTAGCCAGAAAAGGCTAAACCTAGGGCTCTGATACCACAAATTGTAGCACCCTCTATGTAAAAACCCTATTACACATGTATCATGAATACTATTAATCATGCTTATTCTACATGTTCATTTAACTATCATTTAGCCATTAATCATGCCATATGGTTCATATGCTTATATTCGTGCTACAAGTCTATTCCTGTTTTCCATTTCATACCTAGTATCATGCATACTATACTATATGAATATTACTTTATGTATATCACATGCACACATATTTTGTCTTAGCTTTACTACTAGTGAGTTACAATATTCCACATAGGTTTTATACATATCATAAGATAACTGGCCTTTATACAAAACATACGATAATTGTAATACAAAACATACTACATCAAGGTTATAAGTCGATGGTTGGCCCTTCCTGATACAGAGAATGTCCCTCAACAAAAGTCTTGCTATTTGTACCTACACGGATAAATAACTCGTGCTAAGCTATAAAGCTTAGTGGGGAATATCTACAGATGGATTACCACTTACATAGGTCATCAAAACATACATATACAATATATACATATACTATAAACAACATGTCCAACATAGCATGGCAACAATAACATATACTTTAAAGCATAAAGCATATTCTCATGTGCATAACATTGTACCCAAAGAGTAACAAATATTCTCATATTCATAATTCATATAGACTGTAATTTCCCATGTAAACATATTCAAATGAAACATAATTCTTGTGGGTAAACCAACAATATAATCTACAATATCAATCTTTAGTCAAATAACTTTAATTGTTTAATTTCGATCATTACTATGAATAACGTTTAACCTGCCTTAGCTTTATCAGTGGATAACGGGAACCATGGATACACATCGGTATCAAAAGAAGGATATCCGAAGATATCAAATCTATAGACCCAAACGGGGCCAACTGTAATGTGGACCGGTCAAGCATACCCAAATGGGGTAGCCTATCAACCCAAACGGGGCTGATCATTATCCAAACGGGATCATATATACTATGGACCTAATCGGGCCAAACTATGGCAGCTGCATTTTCCCTATAGGTGCCGATCTATCCACATCTAAAACTCTATCACAGGCAGAACTATATTCGTGTTCCATTCACATATTAATACTGTATTCATAGTATAATGTTGTACACATATACATAGTCTTATAAAACTATGAATTCTCTCATGCATAATCAGATATATGCACATTTCATATGCCAAGTTATACATCTGGCTTATTCAAATCTGTATGACTATACAATTTGCATCATAGCATATAGGCATGACATATAATCATCATATCATATACTTGATCATGTTCTCATTACGCATTTCACATGTTTATAGTTATGCTAATTCATCTTCTATCTCATAAGGCAATTACATGCTCATATACTCATATACATAATCATAAATGTACATACCTGTGGGTACATTCGCATATAGTTGATTTATTCTTATGAGCATGTTTCCAACACATATATATATACCTTTATCATCATTCAAGTCATGTGATATACAACATATCAATATGTTTTCATATAGGCACATACACATGCCAAGGTCATACTATTATAGTCCCTATTTTATAGCATAGGTACATGTCAATATGTGCACTTTCATGTCATAGGATTTACATGTGTATATATATATCAATTTTCCATATGACCATCATGCACAAGACTAATTACATGTATAGGTTAGATATTTCACCAATAGTCTTTATCCATATACACAATTGAATGCACCTGTATTCACATAAATCCTTCATTGATAGTCATATTACATACCTTATTCAATTAACTTTACTATCACATAAGCAACTATCTATCTCAATCAATTTAAAATCATATTATCAAGTGTAGCAACAATCTGCACATAATTGTAATTTCTGTTACACTGAACAGTCTAGAAAATAAGTCCTGATTCTACACTAGATTACATGTACTTAGAGATAGATTTAAACTTAGGTTTCTTCATATGAAATATAGGTATGGAAGTCTATTTTTCAATGCAAAAAGAATCACTCAATTTTCTGTTCTATAGCTCAACTTATAAGCAAAATATTCTAGACAGGTCATTCAGTCGTGAAGGGGAGTTCGATTCATGAAGAGCTTCACGAGTGAAGCAAATAAGGCAAATCTCACGACTCGTGAAGGAGTTCACGAGTGGAGAAGAAAAGCTATACATCACGACTCGTGAAGAAGCTCATGAGTCGGTCTATTATTCACAACTCGGACTAAAATTCACGAGTGAAAACCAATGATCTCATAAACAGATGCACGACTCGTGAAGAGCTTCACGAGTCGGACAATAGTTCACGACTCGTGAAGGACTTCACGACTCGGTAAGGATACAAACTGTTCACCAAATTCTCTTCAATAAAAACCCGTAAAATGCAATCTTAATTTCTGTCAATCATAACAATTTCCAGCAACTATTTTCCACATGCAATATGATCCGCCTAATTCCCATACCTTGGCTGAAAAAACCTATATCTTCAACCTCTAGCAATATCCTTTTCCTTGCTCCTTCTTCCTTCCTCTTCTCCTTCATAAATACCATCACCATCATCATATATTTCCAGCATATTTACATTGTTCTCAGTCAAAATGAAAGAAGAAGATGATGATGATGAAGGGTTTAATCAACAGTTTAATTACCTTAAGTTTAATACCTTGTACACTTGATTAATCAACAAATATCATCCTCAAATTGTTTGAGTTAAATCAATGGAAATCAAAAGGAAGAAGAAGATTTTTTTTTTTGGTTTTCTCTCTTCAATTTGCCGACTCCTTCACACACACACACACAGCCACCTCTACATTCCACTAATTCCTTCTATTTATATGAGTAGTAAAATTTCCCTTTACTCCTTCAACATCTTGCATGTCACATAAATACCTTGCAAATCTTTGCATGAATGACTTTAACCCCTCCACTAACTCTTTTTCAAACATTAACCTATCAAATTAATCATTCTTTCAAATTAACCTGTAATTAAATGCTTTTATTCATAATTGGCCATTAATATGCCGCAATTACAAATTAACCCTAAATTAATATCTTTTTACTTCAATTACACCTTTAATTACTATTAAACCATATTCTTTTATATTATTTTCATGCAATTAACATAATAGCATGATAATTTATCCCGTTAACTTAATCATAAAAATATGCAAATTAAATTAGGGTTATGTTAGGGGCCTTACACCAACCTAAGTCTAGTACCAAATGGTATTTAAATTGGTGACCCATCAATTATTATGCTCATGATGAGCTAGACCTATTGGTAGGGACCATGCTTAAGTAGCCTTAAAGTTTCATCACCCTTGACTCAAGTTCATGTAATGGCAATAACAACTTCCCCTAGGTTGTATGACTATAAGAATTTCTAGCTACTATGTGGACTTCTAATCATTGACAAAACTTAAATAAGTTAGGAGGGTACCAATCAAAGGCTGCCATGCCTTAGTGAGCTCTACCCAACTTGTGCAAGTTAGTCAGAATACATAATGGTCAAACCCTATATGCTTGCATATTTAATTAGAGAGGTCATGCTATCGATTTTTCATTGTGCACTATACATGCCTATTGGGTACCCTGTTGATCCATGGGCTAAGCTCACCTAAGAAAGACACTGCATGACCTCTTGTGTGGGAGTAATAAGGTTAGAAGGTTATTATTGTGCTTGTGTGTGATTGTGATTGATGTCTAATGAAAGCATTCATTGTATCCATATATCATGTATATACCATGCTCATGCATTATCCATCATGCATCACTCCTAACATTTGATTCTTGTAACCTTCATAGATTTATCTAGATGGTCTAGGAGGTTAGATGGTCACCTTATTCAGAGACTAACATTCAAGTTGCCAAGATAAAGCTCAAGTTTAGAGTTAGGTTTAGAAGTTAGTTTGGAGTTGAGTGCAAGCAGCCAAGAAACAAGGTTAGAAATGGATGATGAGTAGTTGAATGAAACTGGGAGAGTTACTGATGAGATAGGAAGGTTGCCATCTTTAAGGAAAAGGTTAGCTGCATCTATTGCATGAACCTCAATGACAAAGGATGAGTTAGATAAAAGACTAAATAGGCATATTTAAGAGTTCGAGGAGAGAATGATGGCTATGATTAGCAGATTGGTGGCCTCTGTAACACCAAATGTCAGAGCTCGACCTGTAGCACCTGCTCATGGGATAGTGGAGCCAACACATACTAGAGACACTGCCATAATAGATGTTACCATGCCTCAAGACTCACCAAGAAAGGAAAGGAGAAACGATCCTAAGAATGACTATATTGAAGAGGAAGATGAAGATTATGTTCCTCCTATGATGAATATAACAAGTAGAGGTCCTAGTAATGAGGATGCGACTTTTCAAAAGATGGAAGAGAAGGTTGAAGCCATGTCTAGGCTGTTGTCTACTGGTAAAGGGATGAACCCTAAGGATAGGGATTTAGATAGGGATGAGCCACTGCCCTAGAGGTTCAAGATGCCTGATTTATCAATGTTTGATGGTACTTCAGATCCTTCGATGCATGTTAAACAATATACACTGAACATGAAGGGAACCATCTTGACCAAGAAGCAGAAGGTAGAATATTTTAGTTTGAGTTTGACAGGACTTGTGATTGATTGGTACCATAGATTGGACAGGTACCCAAAGAGGATAGGGATTTACTAATTGAGGAGTTCCTTAAGCAGTATGACTGTAGCACCAGAATGGAGTTTAACTTAAAAGATCTCAAACTATTTCAACAAAAACATAATGAGTCTTTTCGTAAATATCTCACTAGGTGGAGGAACTGAGTAATGGAGATGAAAAAGAAGCCTAATACAACTAACTAGATTAGGCTCTTTATTTGAAATGCAAGTTCGTACTTGAGGGATGGCCTAAAGATGAAAGTTTTGAAAGACTGGGAGTCTTTAAAGGCTATAACCATAGAAGCTGAGGGGGAGTACTTAGCCAAAAGGGCAAGCAATGAAGGTGTAAGAAGGAATTTTGGCAATAACAATGCAGTCAGTAATAGTAGTGGATTGAATAAAACTAGAAAGACACCTGAATTATTTGCTACAATGGCACTATTCCAACCTCGGTAAGTTACTATCTTGGGTGTTAGATTAGTTGAGTAAGGAAAGGAAGCTTCAGCCACTGCCATTAAGGCCTACGAAGAGTCAAGGGCTACCCCACCATAGGAAAGATCAGTATTGCACCCACCATTAACATACTGGGCACCTTACTGACTATTGCTACACCCTGAGAAATAGAATTTAGGACCTAATAGAAAATAAATAGATTTCAGATCCTAAAAAGATGGATAAGAAGAAAAAAGGAGGTTATAGTGCAGTATCACCTCCTGTATTCATGATTGGATCTAGTTTGCTCGAATGGTATGTCATGAAAGACCTATATGGGAATGAGTACATGATCGTTACTCATTCCACCCCCAAAGTAGCAAAGGCAAGTAAAGAAAATCTGTTAGTTTCAATGATTGATTGTTAGGATTCGCCTATTGAGAGTGAGGATGAAGGGACTATGGTACCTATTTATATGTGGAGTTCAGCTAGTGAGAATGAGGAAGAATTTGGAGGAAAAAAGGTAAAAGCAATCACTAGCAGTGGAAGAGTGGCCTCAAAAGTTGAAAGGTAACCAACTCTTGCTGCAGTGCCTATAGAGAAAGAGACCAAAGAGAATCAGATAATCAAGCAGCTAAAAAACACACAAGCCTAGATTTTGATTTGGGATTTATTGAGGCAATCTCCTTCGCATAGGCAGAACTTGGTTTAAGCTTTAAGTGAGTCTATTGTTGCCCCTACTATTTCACCTTTGTGCTGTTGGATTTGGTCAAGAGTGGGAAATGAGAGACTGTTGTTTACTCTAATGCTGACTAGCCCACTGAAATGTGAAATCATAATCATCCTCCCTACATCAAGGCTCAAGTGAATGGCTAACACATAGCCTATGTGATGGTAGATGACAAATCTTTTATCAATGTTTGTTCCTCTATGGCAATTTATGCTTTTAGGCTAAATGAGAATATGCTAAATAAGTCTAACTTTACCACCTCTACTTATAATAAATCTAAGAGGCAAGTTGTTGGGACCTTTAAGGGTTTAGTGAAGATGGGACCTATAGAGACCGAAGCTGAATTTGTGGTGCTGCCAATTTCTGCTAACTTTTTTGTGTTGCTAGGAAGACCATGGTTCCATAAGTTAGGTA
>CM075809.1:13525957-13766336 GCA_037975025.1 Excoecaria agallocha
ATTGACTTCAATTTGCAAACTAATATTTAAGCTATTAAAGAAGGATCAACTAGTGGTTTGGAATGAGAACTATCGAAAGGCATTTGATACCATCAGGGAGTATTGTTGCATCCACCAGTGTTGTGACCACCTTAGGCAGTAAACCCTTTGATTTTGTACTTAGCTATAAAGGATAGTTCAATGGGAGCAATAATGGCTCAGGAAGATGACTTTGGGATTGAGTATGCAGTGTACTACCTTAGTAAAAAGTTCCTTCCTTATAAAGCAAAGCACATAAAAGTTGAGAATAGTTACCTAGTGGTCATTTGGACATCGAAGAAATTGAGACACTACTTCCATTCCTCCGGAATAGAAGTTATGGCTAAACAGAACCCTTTTAGGCACTTACATGAAACACCCTCACTCCTAGGGAAGATGGAAAGGTGGTTGATTCTCCTATAAGAATTTGATATTGAATGTGTCACTAGGAAAACCATCAAAGGAAGAGTTATGGCAGAGTTCCTAGCTAATCAACCATTAGAAGGTGAAAAGATAACTTATGAGTTCCCCAATGAGAACATTACAACCATAACAGTTTAGGGTTGGCATATGTACTTTGATGGAGCCATGAACAATAAAGAAGTAGGAGCGAGAGTAATCTTGGTCACCCTAGAGGGAGAAAAAATGTCGCTAGCCAAGAAACTGAAGTATAAAGCCACTAACAACAAAGCTGAATATAAAGCTTGCATTTTTGAGTTGGAAGCGCCATAGAGGAGAAATCTACAGAAGTATTTGGAGACTCATCCTTAGTAGTCCATCAAGTAAGGGGTGAATGGTCAGTAAAGGAAGAGTGACTACTACCCTACCTTAAGTATCTAAAGGCTTTAAGTAACTAATTCGAGGTTTGTAATTTTTGGTATGTGCCTAGAGAGGAAAACCAACTAGCAGTTGCTTTAGCCACTTTGGTGTCAATGTGGGATAATTCGAGAGGGGTAAGCATGAAGCTTTGTTGATTTTGAGTTCTGATAAGCCATGTTTTGAAGAAGAGCAGATCTTAGATATCGAAGTGGATCATAGGAAACCTTAGTACTATGACATTCAAAACTACTTGGAAAGGTCTGTATTCTTGGAAAAAGCTACTAAAAAGGACTAAAGGATGATCTATAAGTTAATAATCTAGTTCATTATTATAGGTGGGGTACTTTATAAGAGATAACCCGATGGTATCTAATTGAGGTGTTTAGATGAAAAGAAGGCAAAAAGGGTCTTGAAAGAGGTACATGCAGGTGTGTGTTGCCCATATGAATGGTTTAGCCTTAGTAAAGAAGATCATATGCCAAGGATTCTTCTGGTTCATAATAGACATTGATTGTTCTAAATATGTTAGAGAATGTCAACTATGCCAACAATATGCTGACTTAAGACATTTGCCCATTTTCAAGTTATGCAATCTTACATCACCATAGTCATTTGTTGCATGATGTATAGACATTATAGATATGATTCACCTGTCGACTTCGAATGGGCACAACTTCATTATAGTGGCTATTAACTACTTCAACATGTGGGTAGGTGCAAAATCCTTTAAGAAGGTAGATGTAAGGGACATGGATAAATTCATTGAGATGAGTTTGATATGCAGATACAGTTTGCCCCACCATATAGTATCAAACAATGTATTACAATTCTTCGGTGAAACCAGACAAATGCTTATCTAATATGGGATCTAGCACCATAAGTCTTCTCCTATTGACCTTAGGCAAATGGAGTGATCGAGGTAGCTAATAAGAATGTTAAAAGGATTTTGGCTAAGATGTTTTGAACTTACAAAGACTGGGCCAATAAGTTACCTTTCGTATGATGGGGTTATAGGACTACAACCAGAACTTCAATGGGAGCTACTCTTTTTTCTTTGATCTTTGAGGGTGGTTTTAGAAACTGAACATTGATCTTTGAGGGTGGTTTTAGAAGTTGAGTTACCAAAAATAGAATGGGCCAGATAGAGATTGTCATAGCTTAACCTATTAGATGGGGATAGGATACAAGCATACTATGACAACTAGATTTATCATAAGAGATTAGCATGTTCATTTGGGAGAAAGGTTAAGAAGCACCCTTTAAAGGAAGGAGATTTGATGTTCAAACAGATAAGGCCTAGAATTTTAGATATTCAATATAAGTTTAGGCCTACTTAGGAAAGACCTTTTGTACTGAAGGAGTTATTATCAAAAGGAGCTACCATTTTGTCAGATAGTGATGGCAATGAGTTTTGAGAACTAGTAAATATTAATGGATTGAAAAGGTTTCATGGCTAAGACTGAAAAAGAGAAAAAGAAGAAAATAAATGCCTTGCAGGTCAAAAATCGAAAAATGACAGCCTTGCTAAAATTGGGTGCCTCATTAGGGTGAAAATAAAAAAAGGCATCCCAGGCAAGAATTAGATGCTGAGAGAAAATAATCAATTAAGAAAACTCGAGAGGGCTGATTGATGAAAAGAGTTATAATTCTTTTAAAGTTTCATTTTTAAGATTAAATAATATGTGTCGTTGGGATAATATAAAATGTTGATCATGTATACTGAAAGAAGAAAGAAATATCATACATGTATTCATAACATCATTAATGCACCTAAAAGTAGCATATCATTTTCATGTGTTCAAATGTAAAAAGTTTAATAATAATAAAAACATAGTCCTTGATAATATCTGATCTAGTATATTTGTATCACATCTCTCTTTCCATCTAGGTGCCTAAAATGAGAAAGCCTATTGCCAACTGCTGGACTTATGACCCACTGCTTGTATGAGGTAGAGGTGGTGATGTTATAAGCGTCGATCTAAGGAATGGTAGTCTGTTAGTGGTTATGTCTTAGGCCAAACATTTAGTCCTTTATGTAATGTGTTATTTCATTTTATAAAATTGGGTTTTCTTCATGTTATTATATTGTTGGCATATTACATTATAATAATATTTATAACTAACATTCAAATGTTATTTTAACTATCCCTAGTCATTTATCATTAGAGGAATAATGATAAATGAAGACTAGTACGGGTTTGATTGATAATTATGGGATGATTAAATATGATGATATAAATCAAACTTGTAGGTATTTGTTAGAGAACAGAGTACTGGATAGACCCGCAATGAGATACTACATGGGTCAATGTCATTAGTAATCTCATAATAGTTATATTATTAATGCTTAAACTTGAGATTACCACAATATCCTACATGAAAAATATTATGTTTTAACATAATCAAACATTATCTTTAATTAGATAATAATAAAGGTTATGATTGGATATGATGAGAGTTATGCTGAGGATAATGAATAATCAAGATGGAATTTATCCCTCTCATATGAGAGTTATATCTATTTGGGCTCCTCGATAAGTAGGACTAAGAAATGTATGGCCATGTTCAAATGAATTGATGGAGAGATCAATATCATGTGATATTATCAGTCTACTTAGTGATTAAGAAATTATATGTTTGGACTATATAAGTTTGACATGGACCAGGACTTATGTTCAAACAAGATATTATGTGACAAAGGGATTATAACATATTTTATTAGGTTAAAATCAGATTATCAATATTCATATTATTTAGGTAGTCATAATGCCTTGCTAGAGGCTGCTTATGACTTATGGGCCTATGATGGGATTGGAGCCCATCGCTAATATAATATGAACCTATTAGGTCACACATATAGAATGTGATGAACGGACTAAGGGTTTATTTGGGTGTTTTGAATTTTAATTTGTAGCAAAAATAAATTCAAAAGAAAGTAAAATAATTACAATTCCTATTATTTAAATAAGAAATAAAGTATTTCTTATTTAAGAAAATTATGTGCCTAAATTTTCTCTCTTTTATATTAGGGTTCAGATGCCTCATATATATAGTGATATATTAGGATTTTAAAACCCTAAGAGAATACATTAAAAAAGGCAATCATCACTTTATGTAGGGAGAAAAAAAATCATTTTTCTACAACTTTGAGAAAGAATAGGAAAATCAAGACCTTAGCCGCCAAGGAAGGGAGTTAGCACCCTGAGCGATTTCGATCATCACATTCGAGTGAGGTAGCACCTAAAGAATTGATTTTCTATGCTTTAATAAGTTGGTAATCATTTTATCCTTCTTATTGAATAAATTGGATCATATGGATCCTAGTGGGTTTTTATTTTTTTGCTGCATTTTTGTTTTTATTTTATCTGTCAAAACCCAATAGTGGTATTAAAGCCACTTGCAAATTCAATTGATTTTACTATTATAATGTAATATAAAAGTTTATTTCTTTTCTAAAATGTTGGCTAATATGCAATCAGCTAGTGATTTAATTTTGTAACTACATTCCTAATGCTACTAATTTTTTGATGCTTGCTATGCAATTGACAAATACAATGTTTTGCATGCATAGAATGGAAACACTAAGGAGACATCTTCTTTTTTCTGGTAAAGAGGGGCAAGCAGAACTCAAGAAAATAACTGTGCTATTTAGGGAAAAGATTTGTACTACAGTTGTAAGTGTAGTATGTTATCAATGCTGGAGTCTAAATCTTTTTTTAAATTCTCCTATTTATATTTATGTTTATTTTGTTTAGAGGATAGGTGATGCTTTTTGAGTATAGGGGAAAAAGAAAATGAGAGAAGATTTATGGAGAAAAAGACAGCAGATTTAAAAAAAAGACTTCAAATATTTAAAAGTGGATTGCTATGATCTTTAACAACTTTTTTTTCTCCTTAATGATCTCTATTTCCAGCCTGATTATCTAAAGAAAATATCTTTGAAAATGCTCGTGATGGAGTATAAGTCTCAAAATACAATTCCCAATTCTATGCCATTTAGTCCATGCTGCAGTAGCAACCAAACCCCAGATGCTGGAGGTAAAATCTTAAACGAGCATTTTAGACTTCTATGTAATGCTACTCAAACTTTAATTTCATGATTTTGCCCTCTCTCTTTAATGATCTCTATTTCCAGCTTGTACTTTTTGAGCAATGCTCGTTGAACAATTAACTTAATTTTACCCTCTCTCTGCATATCTTTTACTTGCTATTTAGGAGATGGCTTATATAGTATCACAAAATTTTAACTGTGGTTGATGTCAATATTGACTACAAAAGTTAAGCAAATTATATTGTTTAAAAATTTTGGATTGCCTCTGTGTGTGTATGTGCGTGTGATGAGACATATCCTCCTTTCTTCTCCTTTCTTTTTATTTATTACATTCAGTAGTTATGTCTTAAAATTAATTCATAATTTTATTTGCATTGATTCATTAAAGCAGCTCCATTAGGGATTGAAGGCAATTGCATGTAATAAATCATATGCTTTTGGTAGAATCCATAATACACAGCTTGTCATAGGTGGTGATTAACTGTCCATTTGCTCATACAATTTAGACTTTTCTACAATGGTGTTGCTCTTTTATATATGAAAATATTCATTGCTATTTATTGTTTCAACTAGTTGGTTGAAATTTTTATATTTTTCTAGAAAGAAGGATAAAGGTCACTAGTGTTCTCATTCCAATGTCATCACATTCAGACTGTAAGTTCTCCATAATTGCTTGAAATTAAATATTTATATTTTTTAGCTTATGCTGTTTGAGCTACTTGTTATTAGTTTATTTATATGGAATAGCTTGCCTTACTATTTTGTATGATTTAACAGGAATTTGGTTCCAGCTTTTGATTTTTTTGTTTTCTTGCAATTAGATAGATTGGTGAATACTGATAATCCTACATGCTTGCTCGTATTTTTGATGATGTGGTAATTAGAGATACTTGTTCCTATTGATAAAGATCTCAAGCTTTTTGTTTAGGCTATTAACTGTTGAGAGATAGTGAACTTTAGCTTAGATCTGAAGGTTTTTCCTTTATATATATAATTTGGTTAATTTTGAGGTATAAGAGTGAGTGAGTGCATTATCATTTATTTGGAGGCACTTCTTTAAAGCCATTGTCATTTCATACACTGCTTAATGGTTTTTCATGTCTGTCCAAGCACTTAGTTATAGTCAGGCTTAATAATAGTTAGCTCATCTCTTAATGTAAGATTCCATATGATAAATGTTAAGGTCTATTTACTAAGATCCTTGCAAGTAACATCATCAAGCATTAACCTTTAAAGTAAGATTATCAAATATTATGAAATCTTTAAAAGAAGGTCAGATGATGCTTGTGATCATCACCGACTAGTGTTTATTGGAAAGGTTGGATTACAGATGTTGTTATCACTTGCATGTTATTTTATTTTTTTTACCTTAAAACAAGTATGATTTTAACATCTTGTTGCCTGTACTTGTGTATAGCAATTAGGAGGCATTTAGAGAGGAATAGATTGTGTTTTGCTAATTAGTCTGCTGTGGAACTGTCATAATAAGGATGGATGTGTCTCATGACTCTTTTGGGCTTTCTTGTCATGTTTGTATTTAAGTGTCATCAAATGTCTTAAGTACAACAATAACGAATAATTGTAAAAGTATATAAGAATAACGAATAATCAAACCAAGAGATAGGGTTAGTAATAAACTCAACATATTTTTAAATTTTTTTACAACCAGAAATCGAGAATCAAACTCTTGCATATATACATATTGTCTTGGTCCAACAGCTCCCATAACAAAACTCGCATCCATATATAATTTGCAATCTTGTATTCTACTTTTTAAAGTAAAGGATTTATGAATACATGTATATATATAACCATATATTTATTCACAATCCCATTTATTGATTCATGGTTAACATAGCAACTTATATTTATGTGCGTGTAATATAAACATTTTTGTCTAGCTTTATAGAAACAAATTTGATCATTCATTTCGTGTACAATTATACTTGGTAGAATCTTATCTCATTTATAGTCACCCTAGCATGCTTGATTAGTCTCGTTCGTGCCATCCTTATTAAGTTCTTTAGACCATGAAATCTCCAGCCAATTCTATTTTACATAGCATATTTATATTATCTATTATTAAACAAAATAAATAGTAATACACCAACATATATCTAAGTTAAATCAATGATTCAACCAAAATGGCTAGAATTTACAGTTAAAACACGCACATTTATCAAATTGGTTACATTTATAATCATATTTATCAAATTAATTAGTCAATAAATTATGCACTCCAAACATTCATCCTTTTATATAATACGCTTAGATAAATAAAAGTAAATTCACAATTTTAATTGGCAAATTAACTATGCAATTTAACTTATATTATATCAAATTAATGATTTAAATATCATCTTCCTAATATTCTCAAAAATGGATTTAGTAATACTTACAAAATGAGGGTCAATTCCTAAAGTTTATGCTCCTTTTTATTTTAAATCAGGTTGGTTTGTCAGTCGTCAATCATCGAAATTTCGTCAACAATGCACTACCATTGCCATCTCAATGCTTAAGGCACCAGAAACCTATCTTCGGTGATCACGTGCCTCTAGGCATAAAAAAATTTGGTTGTAGTCTACACCTGAAGTGCCCGGCCTCTCTAGCTTGAATCTCCTTATTGCCAGCAAGTGAGGATAATCGATGGGTATACAAAGAAGTGCCTCTTTTCCAGGAGCATATTGGTAGCATTCTTATCGCCATTCAATGCCAAAGGTGGCCAGAAAGTGGGCGGAGAAACTTTCAATTGAAGAAAGGAATTTTAAATAGAAAAGAGAAGAAGAAATAAGGGCAAAGGTAATGGCAGGACAAATGGCGAAAGAGGGTGGCAATGGGGTGGTGAGATGGATGGCAGAGAAGAGGAGGTCAGCAATTGGTATGGTGGCAAAACTCTCTCTCCCTCTCCCTCGCTTCCCTTCCCTCTTTCCATTTTTTGTACTCTTACTTTTTTTACACTTTTTTTCCTATTTGTTCCTCCCCCTTATGTTATCTTTTTTTATTATTATTTATGGTTATGGTTTAATTTATTTTGGGATATTTCCCCAAATCCAAAATAATTCTCAAATAAAATCTTCATATTAATATTTTTATTTGTTCTATTTTACCTATCTCAAAGTTTTTAAACAAATTTTAAATGTTATAATTTTTTCAATAGCTTAAATATGCATTACTTAATTACCGTAATTCATATTGACTCAGCTTAATAATCTTAGTTAACTTCATTTGCGACTGAATTACTTAATCAGAGTTAACTATTAACTATTCTCGAGTCAAAAATTAGCATTTGATAAAATTTCTTAATCTAATGTGGTACAATCCATAACTTTAGAATTGTTAAGGCATTACAAGGTAGCCGAACGCAATCCATGTAAAGGAGCACATCTAGAGGCTCCATCCTGAACTATAAAAGTGATGGGTGATGGCATATGACATGGTATGAATGTGATGATAGCACAGCAGAAAAACAAAAATTTTTATCATACATACCATACAATTCCAAACCAAGAAACGAAACATGCAATTTTAGGGTTATAGAACTTACAACTTATGATGCCTTTTGAAAATTGAATTTGATGATGCCCAGCAACTAAGATGACTTTATCCGCCTTAGATCTCGATCACCAATGCCAAGGAACAGCCTTTTACGCCACTCCCTCTATTCTCACACACACAATTGCACCGACGGCTTAAAATCGAGATTGCTAGCTCTCTTTTTCGGTATTGTGTAAAGGCAATGGTTTGAAGCTACAAAATTTGATTTTGTACTTCTCTTAGGTTGCTATTACTACCCAAGATCACAAGAGAATGAGGAACTATCCTTTCTCCTTGGGAAAATTGGCTAAAAGAAAATCTTTGAGAGAGAGAGAGAGTTCACACAAAACATAGAGAAAATACACTAGGGTTTCACGTTTTTCCCACAAAAAATATATATCTCTTTTCCTTTTAAGTGATTAATCTCAAATATACTAACTTAAGATAATTAATATTAGCTAAAGATAATTAATATTTGCCTTTTTCACTTAATTAAAATAAGTAATATTTATTGATAAAAACTCTTTTAATTTATCCAAGATAAAAACAAAAGATATTTAATCAAATAATATCACTTAATTTAGGATAAAAGATATGTCATTCAAATCTAATAAACCACTCAAATAAAACTATACATGTGCCGAAATTCCTTGTTATTTCTCTAGGAATTTCAGCCACCTCAAATTTCATTTAGATGATTTAATTAGATAATTATGTCTTTAGGCTTTAATACTCAATTAATTAAATTAATACATGACATTTAATTAATTGAAATTAAACCTTGTGGGCTCAATTTCTCTCTCTCATGGGCTAAGGTCCAATAGCAATCTAATAACCCATTACACACATTAATTTGACTTTAATTAAAAGCTTAAATTAATGCCCAATACTTAATTTAAATATTTTAAGCCCAATGCTTTGTGTGCGATCCTATAGGTCCATTTAATGTTGGCAATGAATTAATAAATTAATTCAAAGGCTATATATATTCTCTAGCAAGATATTATAGCATTCCAAATTAAATTAAAATGCATATGGCATTTAGTGACCTAATGCAATTTTGCATAGTCCCTTACCCATAAATATCAGAATTAATATAAGGCATGGAACTAGTCATCCTTATATATATTAATTCCTTTCTTGATATTCCAGTGACACTGAACTCTTAGATAAATAATGATTACTTATTATTTCATCTCGGTATGGCCATACACTTCTCAGTTCACTGATCAAGTTGCCGATGATATTTTCTCTCTTAATGAGAGGGGTAATCCCTTCACTTCTCTCATGCTCTCTAACATGAATCAATGCATACCCAATCATACCTGTACTTGTCACTTTGTTACGAGTACGTTAGGTGTATGTTAAAGTACACAGTAATTCATAAAGAGTTTCATAGAGATTTCAGGTCTAAGAACTCCGATACAAAACTTGCATATGAGAAACACTTATGACTTGTACCATGTTGTGTTCTCATGAGCGGATCGTATCCAGATACCATGTTCTTTAACATGTATCTATGATCTCTAATTGACACTCTTGTCCTAATGATCTGTAAGACAGAACTCATAATATCAAAGAGAGCATACTAGTCTTAATTCATTGTTATTCCCATAATAATGACTGACTAGGGATGTTTAGAATGAAGTCTCATTTGTTTCAAGGTCTTACAACCATGTGCCTCACACATGATAACTTAAACTGAAACGACATTCTTGGATAGTTTTATCAATTGACATGCACAGGAATACAATAAATAAAACAATTGCCTCATTTTATTAATTAAAGTATTTTATTACAATGCATTGGGGCTAGGGCTTACACTAACAATCTCCCACTAGCACTAGTCCCAATTGGGCATAGCCCTAAGATCGAACGCTCTCAAATGAGCTTTGTGCAAATTTGGACGCAACTATTTCGTCAAAGGATCTGCTACATTGTCTTCACTTGCTATCTTGCTAACCTTGACGTCCCCATGATCAATGATTTCTCTGATCAGGTGGTACCTCCTGAGTATGTGTTTGGATTTCTAGTGTGACCGGGGCTCATTTGCTTGTGCGATGGCCCCGTTGTTGTCACAGAAAATTTCTAATGGATCTAGGATGCTTGGGACCACTCATAATCCAGAAATGAAATTTTTAATCCAAAAGCCTCTTTTACAGCCTCACTTGCTGCAATATACTCAGATTCTGTAGTTGAGTCGGCAACGGTTTCTTGCTTCGAACTTCTCCAGCTGACAGCACCACCGTTCAAAACAAAAACAAACCTAGATTACGATCTAGAATCCTGAGTGCTGGTCTGAAAAGTAGCATCGGCATAACCTTGTATGACGAGCTCTTCTTGACCACCATACACTAATAAGTGATCCTTAGTCCTTCGCAGGTACTTTAGAATCCCTTTTACAGCAGACCGATGCTTCTCACCAGGGTCTTGCTGAAACCTACTGGTTATACTCAGTGCATGAGCAACATCCAATCTAGTACATAACATAGCATACATGATAGATCCAATAGCAGATGCATATGGGATTCTACTCATGTTGTCCCTTTCCTCTTTGGTTTTAGGGCACTGTTCTTTAGTCAAAGGAACTCCCAAAGCCAAAGGTATGTATCCTTTCTTTGAGTCTCCCATACTAAAACGCTTTAGTACTTTGTCTATGTACTTTTCTTGACTTAGTCCCAAGAGCCGATTCGATCTATCTCTATAGATTCGAATACCAAGTATTGTCTCGGCTTCACCTAAGTCTTTCATTGAGAAACATTTTCCAAACCATTGCTTAACCTTTTGCAATGTTGGAATGTCATTCCCAATGAGAAGGATGTCGTCCACATATAGGACCAGAATTACTACTATGCTCCCACTAACCTTCTTGTACACACAAGGCTCATCTTCGTTCTTGATGAAGTGAAATTCTTTGACTGCCTCATCAAAATGAAGATTCCAACTTTGGGATGCTTGCTTTAATCCATAAATAGATTTTTAAAGCTTGCAAACCTTCTTAGGATGCTTGGGATTGACAAAACCTTCAGGCTGTGTCATATACACATCCTCAAGTAAATTTTCGTTGAGGAAAGCAGTTTTGACATCCATTTGCCATATCTCATGATCATGATATGCAGCTATGGCAAGCAAGATCCTAATGGATTTGAGCATGACTACAGGCGAAAAGGTCTCGTCATAGTCTACACTATGAGTGTGTCGAAAACCTTTTGCTACTAGTCTACCTTTGTAGGTCTTATCAGCTTTGAGTTTGAATAGCCACTTACATTCAATTACCTTAGCACCTTCGGGTGGATCAACCAAGGTCCAAACCTGGTTATCGTACATTGATTGCATCTCGGATTTCATGGCTTCAAGCCAATTTTTCGAGTCTGGGCTCTCAATAGCTTCTCGGTAGGTAGTAGGATCCTTACGATCTACTATCTCAATAGTGTCACTGTCAGTGATTAGAAATCCATATCTCTCAATCTCCTGACGTACCCTACCGGACCTTCTAGGTTCTTGTGTAATAGGTTCTTGTTCCACAACTGGTTGTGAACTTGATCCCATTTCCAACTCATTCTCTATAGGAGTTTGTGGCACTTGAATTTCTCCAAGTTCTACTTTACTCCCACTGTCTTTCTTGAGAAGGAACTCCTTTTCCAAGAAAACAGCCTTGCGAGCAACAAATACTTTGTTCTCGGCTTGTGAGTAAAAGTAGTATCCTTTTGTTTCTTTAGGATACCCCACAAACAAGCAGACACTGGATTTGGACTCTAGTTTGTCAGATGTTAATTTCTTAACATGTGCTTCACAGCCCCAAATCCTGAGAAAAGACATATTGGGTTCTTTCCTAGTCCATACCTCGTATGGTGTCTTCTTAACTGCTTTAGTTGGAGTACGGTTCAATAGAAACGCAGCAGTTTCTAATGCATAACCCCAAAAAGAGATAGGAAGATTAGCTTGACTCATCATAGATCGAACAATGTCTAACAGAGTTCGATTTCTCCTTTCGGACACACCATTCCATTGAGGTGTTCCAGGAGGAGTGAGCTGTGAAATATACCACACTCCTTTAGATGACTGTCAAACTCTTGGCTTAAATATTCGCTACCTCGATCTGATCGAATGGCTTTTATACTTTTGCCAAGTTGGTTTTCTACTTCGTTCTTAAACTCTTTGAATTTCTCAAAAGTTTCAGACTTGTACTTCATTAGATAGACATAGCCATATCTACTGAAGTCATTTGTGAATGTCACGAAGTAGCTAAAACCACCTCTATCATGTGTACTTAAAGGTCCACATACATCGGTATGTATTAGTTCCAATAAGCCATTAGTCCTTTCACCTTTTTTTATTAAAAGGACTCTTTGTCATTTTTCCATGCAAACATGGCTCGCATGTGTCATAAGACTCTAAGTCGAATAACCCAAGCACTCCAGTTTTATGGAGTCTTGAAATGCATTTTTCATTTGCATGTCCTAAACGATAATGCCAAAAGTAAGTAGGGTTCAATTCGTTTGATTTAACCCTCTTTGTATTAATGTTGTATATTGACTCTTTGTTTTGTAAATCAAGGATATCAAGGCCATTTTGTAACATGGCATTGCCATAAGAAATGCCTTGGCAACGAATATGAGCATTGCCATTTTTAATAACAAAATCAAATTCATCATTATCCAAACATGAAACTGAAATAATGTTTCTGCTCATAGCAGGCACACAATAACAATTATTCAAAACAATACAAAGTCTGGAAGGTAAAGTGAGGTGATAGTCGCCTATCTCCATGGCAGCAACTCGTGCTCCATTCCTCACATGGAGGTCCACTTCATTCTTCCCAAGTAACTGCCTATTTCTTAGCCCCTGCACATTTGAACAAATGTGAGAACCACAACCGGTATCCAATACCCAAGTGGTAGAAATAGAAAGGTTAATTTCAACAACAAAAATACCAGAACTGGACGCCTTGGCTCCATTCTTCTTTTGTTCTTCCTTGAAGAGAGCGCAATTCTTCCTCCAATACCCTATCTTGTTGCAATGGAAGCAAGTGCTCTCACTCTCTTTGAGTTTTGGTGCCTTGGGCTTGGATTGGGCCTGAGGTGCACTCCTAACTGACTTGGGTTTTCCCTTTCCCTTAGCGGTTCCCTTCTTAATTCCCTTTTGAACCATTAGTACGGGATTGGTCTTACGAATGTTCTCTTCAGCATTCTTAAGCATCCCATGAAGCTCAGTGACTGACTTGTTCATTGCATGCATGTTATAATTCATCACAAATGGATCATAAGCAGCAGGCAATGATCCTAAGATCAAGTCAGTGGCCAATTCCTTTGGTACTTGTACCTCAAGCTTCTCAAGAGTATCAAGATACCCTTTTATCTTGAGTACATGGGTACTAACAGGAGTACCCTCAGCCATCTTGCAAGAAATTAAGGCCTTTGTTGTCACGAACCTCTCGTGACGAGCTTGCTCTTGGAACATCTCCTTGAGGTGCACCATGATCGCATAGGCCTCTTGGTCCATAAATTGCTTTTGCAATTCAGGCACCATAGTGGCTAGCATCAAATAGGTCACATCATTAGAGTCACTTTTCTTGGTCTCAAAAGTTTCCTTTTGAACCACAGAAGCGTTCCTAGCAGGTTCCTCAGGTAAGGGTGCATCCAAAACATATGACTTCTTCTCTTGCTTAAGAACTATTCTTAAGTTTCGAGACCAGTCTATGAAATTGGTGCCATTCAATGTGTCCTTTTCAAGGACCGATCGCAATGAGAAATTGTTTTTTGAAGATGCCATTTTCAATCTACAATAAATTTAGCAAGATTAAATGAGGTCTTATTATAATCCCACAAACCGAATTAATATCCCTTTAAATAATTCGCGTTAGTGATTTAATGTGGGCCAAGATCCACTTTTCACAACAACTTATTAGTCAAGCTGAGCTTGTACACCTAACAAGTTAAGTTACTTAGGTAGGAAAACTCCAATCATGTCTCGTACATGACTCTTGGATCAAATGGGCTAACATCTTAAGATGTTATAGCACAACCCATTTATTAGTTGCCTAGGTCCGGGCATCCCTTTCCATGATAAGTCCAACCTACATTCACAACCCATGCCTCACAAAGATAATTGGGCGCATCTAGGACTCCTAGTCTGCGTGACCGATGATCGATGCCTTGACATGTTTCGAATTAGGAAGGCAACTTTGTGACTTACTATTTTAGGGATTATTTTTATTACGGCTCACATGGCATACGCTTTGTCATCCATACATAGCATGCATATATAAATAATTACATAAAGTAAAGCGTGACAAACATGGGCCCAAAAACCTACAACTAAGATTCTATACTATTACATAAGAATCTTCGAGTTGGGCTTCTCCACTCCGGTGGGCTTTGTCTTGATTTACAAAGTCTTCAAGTATATTCCATTCTAAGAAATAAATGAAAAACTTTTACAACAAAATATAATGGTTCGCAGGCCATATTTAATTAAAAAACCTAGGGCCCATGAATGTACCATGCATATCCATTCATCACACCAAATTAGCAAATAAATATACATAGCATTCATGGATAAAACAAAGTCCAATTTTAATTAATTTAGCCAAGCCCATTAATGGAAATTGTGTACTTGAACCTTTAAGAGAAGACCCCATGACGGGCCTAGGCCAAAGCCCAATGGACTAAATCCTCTTATTGAATAAGTTCTCTTAAAAGCCCAAAACACTAACTAGTTAGATTTGTGCTATAAATCAACTCTAGTATAATTTCCAATTTTACCATTTTTAATTTTATGTCATACAGCCCATAAACATTAAAAATACATATAATATATGCTAACATGAATTAAAAATATAAAATCATGAAGAACACATATATAGTACACGACATTCATGCAAAAACAAACAAACAACAAAACTAGTTGTTTAATGCTTATGTAATGCCATAAAATGCACAAACATTTAAATCAATTTTATGAGTCATTTAATAATCTAAATAAGTCCATAAATATTGATTTAATGTTCTGTACCAATCTGATCTAAATGTGTTTTTACCATTTTAATCAAAACAAAACAAACAATCTTGATTAAACATGTAACAAACACAAACTAGTCATAGTTTTAAGTGATTTTAAAATTAATCAATTAAATTGTCATGGACTAGAATTAAAACCAAATTTAAAATATGTCCAGACCTGATATTTAATCTTTAAAAATCACTTACAAACATGCCAAAATCAATTTTACATTTAATTTTGAAACTAGTTGTTAAACTACCAATTTACATGCCAACTAGCACCTAGTTTCATAATTAACATGTACCATCAGGTATAAATAATTAAATCCAACCATTACAAGCCATAATAACATCTTAGGATAGTATATTAACATTTCATATTAATTATAATACCTATCTAATCAATTAAAATCGTTTTTTCACCAAAACAATGCAAAAAACTCAAAACAGAAAATTTTAGATTTGCATGTTTTCATAATGACGATTTTTAATTAATTTTTTCATGCATCTAAAGCACTAAAATAAGAATGTTTAGGCTCTGATACCACTGATGGAATATGACATGGTATGAATGTGATGATAGCACAGCGGAAAAACAAAAATTTTTATCATACATACCATACAATTCCAAAGCAAGAAACGAAACATGAAATTTTAGGGTTGTAGAACTTACAACTTATGATGCCAGAAAATTGAATTTGATGATGCCCAGCAACTAAGATGACTTTATCCGCCTTAGATCTCGATCATCAATGCCAAGGAACAGCCTTTTACGCCACTCCCTCTATTCTCACACACACAATTGCACCGACGACTTAAAATCGAGATTGCTAGCTCTCTTTTTCGGTATTGTGTAAAGACAATGGTTTGAAGCTACAAAATTTGATTTTGTACTTCTCTTAGGTTGCTATTACTACCCAAGATCACAAGAGAATGAGGAACTATCCTTTCTCCTTGTGAAAATTGGCTAAAAGAAAATCTTTGAGAGAGAGAGAGAGTTCATGCAAAACATAGAGAAAATACACTAGGGTTTCACGTTTTTCCCACAAAAATATATATCTCTTTTCCTTTTAAGTGATTAATCTCAAATATACTACCTTAAGATAATTAATATTAGCTAAAGATACTTAATATTTGCCTTTATCACTTAATTAAAATAAGTAATATTTATTGATAAAAACTCTTTTAATTTATCCAAGATAAAAACAAAAGACATTTAATCAAATAATATCACTTAATTTAGGATAAAAGATATGTCATTTAAATCTAATAAACCACTTAAATAAAACTATACATGTGCCAAAATTCCTTGTTATTTCTCTAGGAATTTCGGCCACATCAAATTTCATTTAGATGATTTAATTAGATAAATATGTCTTTAGGCTTTAATACTCAATTAATTAAATCAATACATGACATTTAATTAATTGAAATTAAACCTTGTGGGCTCAATTTCTCTCTCTTATGGGCCAAGGTCCAATAGCAATCTAATAACCCATTACACACATTAATTTGACTTTAATTAAAAGCCCAAATTAATGCCCAATACTTAATTTAAATATTTTAAGCCCAATGCTTTATGTGCGATCCTATAGGTCCATTTAATGTTGGCAATGAATTAATAAATTAATTCAAAGGCTATATATATTCTCTAGCAAGATATTATAACATTTCAAATTAAATGAAAATGCATATGGCATTTAGTGACCTAATGTAATTTTGCATAGTCCCTTACCCATAAATATCAGAATTAATATAAGGCATGGAACTAGTCATCCTTATATATATTAATTCCTTTCTTCATATTCCAGTGACACTGAACTCTCAGATAAATAATGATTACTCATTATTTCATCTCGGTATGGCCATACACTTCTCAGTTCACTGATCAAGTGGCCGATGATATTGTCTCTCTTAATGAGAGGGGTAATCCCTTCACTTCTCTCATGCTCTCTAACATGAATCAATGTATACTCAATCATACCCGTACTTGTCACTCTGTTACGAGTACGTTAGGTTTATGTTAAAGTACACAATAATTCATAAAGAGTTTCATAGAGATTTTGGGTCTAAGAACTCCGATACAAAACTTGTATATGAGAAACACTTATGACTTATACCATGTAGTGTTCTCATGAGCGGATCGTATCCAGATACCATGTTCTTTAACATGTATCTATGATCTCTGATTGACACTCTTGTCCTAACGATCCGTAAGACAGAACTCATAATATCAAGGAGAGCATACTAGTCTTAATTCATTGTTATTCCCATAACAATGACTGACTAGGGATGTTTAGAATGAAGTCTCATTTATTTCAAGGTCTTACAACCATGTGCCTCACACATGATAACTTAAACCGAAACGACATTCTTGGATAGTTTTATCAATTGACATGCACAGGAATACAATAGATAAAACAATTGCCTCATTTTATTAATTAAAGTATTTTATTACAATGCATTGGGGCTAGGGCTTACACTAACAATGGGTGGTTAGGTATACCTAAAACTGATATTATCATATATCAACTGGCCCAACCAATTGACTCCCTCCTGGACTGAAAGGAACTCACATTATAGAGATATGAGAATAACATACTCATGGGGTAGGTACCTTGTTGCGACCCTAGCAAGTGCACTAGGTCGACAAGTAATAAAGTGGGGTATAGTTAGGACCCTCAATATCGAACCCAAGGGAAATGTGTGTGTGAAGACTATGAAGATTAATTGTATGCTAAAGAATTCCCAATTGTTTGTGTGTATGAGTTATTTGATTTATATAATGTAACTTTAAAGATTAAGTATGTAATGCAGAGAAATTTAAATTCAGTGTATTAAATTCTAAAAAATTAGCAAATGTAAAAATCTATAGAAATCAAGTGTTGCTCGGGTTCACTTATCCATCCCATACTCAAATGTGAATAAATTTTTACATAAAAGTATACATGAATGAACTCGGGATAACCCTTCTTAACCCAAGCATCCCATTCCGGAGCCAGCTATTCTAGTTGCTAAACGTCCCATTCCGGAGCCAGCCAAACAACTAGCCTAAACCCGGGTCTAAAATCCTAAGTTTGGTCTACCGTCCCATTCCGGATCCAGACAACCCAAAACCCATCTATTTCACTCCCTACTCTAGTTTTAAAATCACAAATACCACACATCTAGAGTCCCATTCCGGAGCCATCCAAAATAGACAATATTCATGATAGAAAAACTGAGCTAAATCATTCATAAACTCCAATCTATTAGGCTTAATACCCATCAAGACATATGATAAACACCATTCATCCATGGATACAAAATAACTTGATAGATCGAAAAATCAATGATAAACAAATAAGTACTTGTGAAATAGACCATCCATTCATGTAAACATCAGTTTGAGTTCAATATTCACATTATGAGTAGGGGATTCAAAGATCCCCAAGCAACAAAAAAAACTATTCACAATCCATAATAAAATGAAAAGAGAAAAAGATAGAATAACCCTTGAAGTTCATGGTGAAGAAAACCCAGCTGGTAACCATGAGATGCTTCTCTTCTTGCTTCTGTATTAAAAACTCCATAAGTCACGGTTACCAGCCTATCAAGTACAATTGCCATGCTGACCGTGACAATCTTCAAAACGGTGCATTTTGACATAATGCACGGGTCACGGTGACTAGGAAATTCCTAGTAATCGTGAGGTACCTAAAAATCATAAAAATTTGTCAAAAACTCTCAAAAATCACACAAAAACTAGAATTAACTGAGAATCGGATAAATTATTAAATTCTAGTAAAAACAAAGCAAAAGATGCTAAAAGATCAATGAAAACTAGACTCAAATTAAACTAAAACTAAATACTAAAATTGAGTTATCAAAATATCCCACACTTAGACTTTGCTTACCCTCAAGCAAATGAATTATCCATAATCTTGAAAAACTCAAGACTTTAATTCAGAACAGAAAAAATCAGAAATGCCAGAGCAACACTTAGCAAAAGTCACTCAGAAGAAGAACTTCATAAAAAAAAAAAACTCAAATTGATCTATATCAAACAATTTCTCGCGCGTGTGTGTGAGGCTAAAATAGATTTATTTTCCTTCAAAACCAAAACTACCAGTGAATTCCAGCAATCAAGCGAACATAGAATTATGACAATTTTGTGTTTGCAACTTAGAGTAGTCATAAGCCTCTCCTTTAGCACCTGAACCACAATGGTCATCTCCACTAAATAATTTAGAGCAAAATAGGATCACCAGGGCTTACATTAAGGTTGTAATGGGGATAAGACAAAGGTTCCAAGAATTTTATAAGTTAGCAATATAGAATTAGCCACATTATCTAGAAACACCACCCACCTAACTTTCTTAAGGAACTTCTTCAAAATCCATACCCTATCATCATAAAAATGAAAAATTGATCTTAGGACATTAGTTGGATTCTCAAAATTGTAGGAAGTAAGATAAATGACACTTCTTATAAATGTTAGGTACCCCACACTTATTTTCTGCAATCATGAATCAATTAAAATTTCTGCAGCATTGCAACTGATTTTATTTTATTTGGTACCAAAAGCACTAATTGTTTATCATCCTTGTCCCAAAATATTTAACACGTTTAAGCTCAACAATTCCTAAAAATTTATTCAACTTCCCCCTTTTTAACTGACAATCATAAATTCATCAAACCCGACATGCAAATTTCATTACCCAACTTAAAGTGGCCAATTCCAAAATGGGAAAGACAAAAGCATTTAGGCTATATGGTTAAGCGTTAGTGTAATAAAAAAAATGTAGTATGCTTTTAGCATACCAATTAAGCTCAAAGGGGCTAACAATGGTAAAATTTACTAAGGGTAGGTCAAAAGTCATTTAAAAGTTGGTTACCAAAGAAGGCTGCCTGGTTCATATCCTAAACCTGCCTAAATTGAATATTTGTTTCGAAGGGTGATGAGGAAGGTTCTAGCTATTCCAAAATTCCTTCACTTAACTTCTTTCACTCACTAGATTTTTATTTATTATTATAAATTTTTTTTAGCCTAATGTGCTCATTAAATAAGAAAATTGAATGATATATGATTAACTGAGATCAATTTAAAGAAGAAACTCTTTACTGAACAAACTACTGCTCTCCGGCTATCCAGTCTTTTCAACTTATCAGTTCAAAAACAAGTCTAAGCTAATTCATTTCAAGATTAACTGGCAACTCAAGCTAAAGGTAAGATGATTAATAACTCAATGGAAAAAAAATTTATTCTAACTTAAATTAAAGATTTTAGAACAAAACAATCTACTTAAAACCATAAGGAAATGCAAAACATAAATATAAAATAAATTTACTTGAAGCAATACAAACTCCATTAACTCAACACAAACGAACATTCACAATGCAAAAAAATTTATAAAGAATGACTAAACAACTGAAACAAAATTAAAAAGAGTTATGGTTCAAGATTTTCACAATTTCTGCCATTTAAATCCCAGATTGTTCTTTTGAATAGATAATTGCACAAAGCAATATTTTTGCAACAAAATTAACTTCCAATAATTGTTCAAATTTCCACCAAATTTACACAATTCAAAATCATCAATATCAATAAAGGGAAAATATATTCTCCCACCCCACACTTCAAAACCTACTGTCCTCAGTATGGGGCAAACAAAAAAATTCAAGAGAGATATGGGGAAAGGGACTTCCTATTCAAGGGTGCGGAGGAACTTGGGAATCAAGCCGGGCATTCAAGGCAGCTAATGCTTCAATAATTTGCTGTTGTTGCTGCTTGAAATCCTACTAGTTAGCAGCCAAAATGTCTATATGGTCCATCAAAGCAGTGTATTGAGCGGAGGATAAAGTGACTGAATCGTGATTTGGGGTAGGTGGAGGATGACATAGGCTGCGCTCCATCTTATGCAAGGATTCCTCTCTGCTGGTTAGCCTGAACCCATGCTCCGTAGACACATCATCAACTAGTATCTTCATGTTCTTTAGCATCTTGGCATCAATGTAAGTAGCTACAGGGAGGCTTTTGTTAATATCCAATGGTTGCCCGAAATGTCTGGCAATCATGGTCACCCATCCACCAAAGGAGATCTTCTTCACTTTAGTCGATTTTTGTTGCATCTCCTCAAGTTTATTCCACCAATGATATGCTCCATTGATGCGGCAATGTTGCACCATGCAAGAAAGTATAAGAGCCTCTGAGAGATTGATCTGCCTTGCACTCTGCACATGAGACATAAAAGACATAGAAAAGAAGCGATGTAAAATTGTGAAAGCATGATCCCGCAGTAAATGAGATTTAGTACTGCCGGCCACATAAGGGCCTCCAATTAGCGGGTCTCTTATGTCTTCCTAAGCTTTGTCTTTTGAATGATCTTCATAAGCATAGATCCCATCTAATGGAAATCCTAGAGCTTCAGTGACTGCAGCCAAAGATACTTCATAGAATCTGCCTTCCAAGAAAAAGGTAACCATATTGGGACTGTTACCATGCTCGAAATGAAATTGCACTGTAAAAAGGAAGTCTCTGGTCAAATTTGGATAAACCAGTTCCCTGCAGTTAAAGAATCTTTCCCAACCGATGGCTGCAATGTGGCTCTCAATCTCCCCCTTGATCCCCAGCTTTTCCAGCAAACTCAAATTGAGATAAACTGAAGGTAGGTACTCGCAGTTGGAGAATATAGCATAGTTGGTCCGCATCTTTTCAGGAACCCAGCTCGATATTCTTGGTCCTTTCTTCTTTTGTGGCTTCTATTGCACAGGGGCTGGCTATGGTTGCTGACTAGCTTCGGCAGGCTCTTCAGATGGTAAGGGTTGCCTGGCAAGTGAGAGGATTTCTTATGCTTGAGAAGAACTGGAAGCACGAGCTCTTTTAGGTGCCACTGCCCAAAAACAACAAAATTGAAAGTTTACAATGTTGGGAAAGGAAAATAAACACAATTATAGCATGAATAGATGAGAATGCATAAATAAATTTATGTCACACACAAGTTCCTTAGAGGTATGTGGCACTCAACCATGATGATCGAGTCATCCTTTGGAAACCAGTAGCCCGCAGGTCGAATCGTTTCAGCCTATATACCTCAAGGACAAAAATGGCACACATAAGCATGTAAATGCAATTGCTAACTTAGACAAAAGATTATTGATTTGGCATGCTTATTGGAGCCTAAGATATGTTTGATAAATGAATGACTAACCAAATGTGCATTCGTGCAACAATTCCAAATCAAAACTAGTAATTGGGGTATAGTGTCAACAATTCATGGTAAAGCAATGCGTTTAACAACATTTAATAAATCTATAGGCATGACAATTTCGATGTATTGGTGTATGCATTCAAGCAAGAATTCAACAATTTCACTCATCATATGCAGCAAGAAGAAAAATGCAGGGCATTAAAAGGGAAGAAACAGGGCTCAATTGGTGAAAATCAGACAAAAAAGAAAAGGAAAACTATAAATGCTTAAGGGACACACATGAAACACAACATAACAGAACCACCAAGCACAACAAGCACAGAAAATAAAAGAAAGAAAACACAGGAAAGGAATGAGGGAGGATACAAGAACATACCTGTGGCTGTGCACCCTACATACTGAGGTTATCCATAACAAAACATAGGTAAGACTCAAATAGAAAACACAACGAAACCAAAACAAAACAAAGAAAAACGCATTAAAATGAAAATAAAATTAAGGAACAATTTCAAAAAAAATAAGCAAGAAGATAAATCCTAAAGAGAAATAGATGAAGAAATTAACTAATAACAACAAACAACAACAAACATGACAATCAAAACAACAAAAAAAACTTTGATTGAAAATTTGTTTTTTCTTTTTTTTTTCTTTTTTTTTTCTTTTGTAAATAAAAAAATAAAAGAAAATATGGGAAGGAGAAAACGAGAACAACACATAAAAATGGAAGACAAAAACATTGACAAAAGCTACTAGACAGAAATTGAAACAAAGAGAAAATACACAGAAACTTCCCGAAAAAAATGAAAATAAATAAAATAAAATTAAAATAAAATTAAAATTAAAAAGGAAAGGAGATTTAATTGGTTGATGATGATGATGGAGAAAAATAAAGGAACTAAAAAAAATCACAAGCATAAAAAAAATATTGTTAGAAAAAACAAACAAAAATAAAGAAGAAAAGAAGAAGAAAACAAAGAAGAAACAGAAAAAGAAGAACGAAGAAGAAGAAGAAGAACGAAAAAGAAGAAATAAAAACAAGGGAAAACATGTTTCAACACTAGATCTAAACAATAAGAAAGAAGAAAAAGAAAAATGAGAAGAAAACAACTTATCGGATAAGATGGCGGCTAGCGGCGAAGAACGGCGAAGGGGAAGAGTGGGGGAGGGAGAAGAGAGAAAAAGAGAGAGAGAGAGAGAGAATAAAGAAAAACGAAAAGAAAAGAAAAAAAAAAGAAATATGGCTTCTTAAAATTAGGGTTTCATTTTTTTCATTTTTTTATTATTCTTTTAAAACAACACGGTTACTATGATATTCATAGTAACCGCGAGGTAACTCAATAAAAGGTTCTGGACTAAAAACTGACATTGGTCACGGTTACTATAAATTTCATAGTAACCGTGAGATAAACTGGAATTTATTTCTGGACTAAAATGAAGGTATCTCACGGTCATCATGAAAATCATAGTAACCGTGAGATAAAACACTAATTGCTACTTGAACAAAATTGAACATTGGTCACGGTTACTATGAAAATCATAGTAACCATGAGATAAAATGGATTCCAGTTCTGTACCAAATTGAAGGACCTCACGGTTACTAAGATAAGCTTAGTAACCGTGAGCCCCTAAAATTACTGAAAATTTTTTTATTTTTTTCTCATTCTCTCCTAACAATTAAACAAAACTATCTTCTACACTAAATTTCCAGAAAACACACACAAATTGAATGAAACTCACAATCCTTGAACCACTACCCTTAACACAACTATTAATAAGAAACTAACACAAAAAATTGTTCAAAAGTATGAGTTAGAGGTAGTTCTGCATTTATCAAGTCCGCAGCTGGACTTTCAAATACCATCAAGGGTCTTGAAGAGTGACAATCACCAAAGCACCTTCAAATGTTGGTTTGAAATAGGGCTTCACACGATGTCCATTCACCTTGAATTCTTTTTCATCTCTTGGGTGTTTGAGAGTCACCACCCCAAATTTATCTGCTCTTACTAGCACATAGGGCCCTTTCCATCTCGATTTAAGTTTCCCTGGAAACAGTCTCAATCTACTATCATAAAGCAGCACTTTCATTCCTGGTATAAGTTCCTTCTTCGCTATTCTTCGATCATGCCACTTCTTTGTGTTGTCTTTGTATTTCTTGGCATGTTCATAAGCCTAGAATGGGATCTCCTCCAATTCGTTCAATTGCAAAGACCTGCACTTTCCTGCATTCTCAAGGTTAAGATTTAAAAACTTAGTAGCCCAATAAGCCTTGTGCTCTAATTCCACTGGTAAGTGATAGGATTTTCCAAACACCAACCTAAAAGGCGACATTCCTATTGGTGTTTTAAAAGCTGTCCTATAAGCCCACAAAGCCTCATCTAACTTAAGGTACCAATCTTTCCTAGATGCGTTGACCGTTTTCTCCAAGATTGCCTTCAACTCTCGGTTAGAAACCTCAACTTGCCCATTAGCTTGGGCATGATATGGGGTAGTTATTTTGTGCCTCACTCCGAATCTTTTCAATAAGGCTTTGAATTGGTGGTTGACAAAATGTTTCCCACCATCACTAATAATAGCTCTCGAGGCTCCATAGCGGGTGAATATATTCTTTCTTAAGAATTCTAAAACAACATTTGCATCACAAGTCCTAGTGGCTATAGCTTCTACCCATTTACTCATATAATCGACTGCCACTAAGATATATTCAAACCCGTAAGAAATTGGAAAAGGCCCCATGAAATCTATCCCCCATAAGTCAAATAGTTCAACCTTAAGCATGTTAATCAATGGCATCTCATCTTTCCTGGTTATGTTTCCCACCCTTTGACATCGATCACAGGTTTGAATGAACATTTTAACATCATGAAATAAGGTGGGCCAATAAAACCCAGAATAAAGAATTTTTGATACCGTTCTGTTAGGGCCATGATGTCCACCAGCTTCCCCACTGTGACAGGCTTGCATGATTTCTACTTGCTCCTCTTTGGGAATGCACCTTCTGAGAACTTGATCAGCATAAAGATGAAAGAGGTAAGGATCATCCCAGATGTAGTGCTTCGCATCAGCTTTAAGCTTCTTCCTTTACTGCCATGTGAAGTCTCTTGGTATATAACCTCCTGCAAGAAAATTTGCAACATCAGCGAACCAAGGTAAAGAAACTTCACAAACAAATAATGCACAAATTTGTTCATCAGGGAATAAATCCAAAATCTCCCCTTTTTCAATATGATCATGCTCCATTCTTGACAGATGATCTACTACATGGTTTTCTGCCCCCTTCTTATCTTTAATCTCTAAATCGAACTCTTGCAATAGGAGTACCCATCTTATCAGTCTTGGCTTGGATTCCTTTTTGGCAAATAGATGCCTTAGTGCTGTATGATCAGACCACACCACAATCTTCGCTCCCAGTAGATATGGTCGAAATTTCTCAAATACAAATACAATGGCAAGAAGCTCTTTTTCAGTTGTGGTATAATTGACTTGAGCTCCTGTTAGAGTGTGGCTTGCATAATAAATAGCACAAAAGACTTTCTCTTGCCTTTGACCGAGCACTGCTCCCATTGCAAAATTGATCGCATCACACATTAGTTCAAATGGCAAATTCCAATCCAGAGATATAATCACCAGAGCTGAAATAAGCCTTTGCTTCAACAATTCAAAGGCCAATAAACATTCATCATCAAAATCAAAAGGAGCATTTTTCATTAACAAATTCGACAAAGGTTTCGCAATTTTTGAGAAATCCTTTATAAACCTTCTATAGAAACCTGCATACCCTAGAAAACTCCTTACTCCCTTAACATTGGTTGATGGTGGAAGCTTCTCTATAACCTCTATTTTTGCCTTGTCCACCTCAATCCCTTTCTCAGAAATCTTATGCCCCAAAACTATCCCTTCCCTTACCATAAAGTGGAATTTTTCCCAATTTAGTACTAGGTTGGTCTTCTTACACCTACTTAACACTAAGTCAAGATGCTCTAAGCAGCTCTCAAAGTCAAGCCCGTATATGGTAAAGTCATCCATAAATACCTCAATAAATTTCTCTATAAAGTCATGAAAAATTGCCATCATGCACCGCTGAAACATAGCCGGCGCATTGCACAAGCCAAAAGGCATCCTCCTATAGGCAAAAGTGCCATAAGGGCAGGTAAAGGTGGTTTTCTCCTGATCTTCAGGGGCTATGGGGACTTGCAGATATCCCGAATACCCGTCTAAAAAACAATAGAACCTATTACCTGCTAACCTTTCTAACATCTGATCAATAAATGGCAATGGGAAATGATCTTTTCTGGTGGCATGATTCAACCTCCTATAGTCTATGCACACCCTCCAACCCGTGACCATCCGAGTGGGGATTAGTTCATCTAATTTATTTTTTATTACTGTCATTCCCCCTTTCTTAGGGACACATTGCACTAGGCTAACCCATTTACTATCAGAGATTGGATAGATTATACCTGAATCAAGCAGTTTAAGTACCTCTTTCTTCACAACCTCTTGCATAGCTGGATTGAGTCATCTTTAGGGTTGAGCGATCGGTTTGCAATCTTCCTCTATAAGAATCCGATGTGTGCAGTAACTCGGATTAATACCCTTCAAGTCCGCTGTCTCCCATCCTATTGCTTCTTTGTGTTTTTTCAACACCTTGAGCAGTGTCTCCTCTTCAGTACCTGTCAACAAAGAAGAAATAATCACTGGCTTTTCTTTTGTTTCCAAAAATACATACTTTAAATGGGAAGGAAGAGGTTTTAATTCAGATTTCAATTCTCCCTCTTGCAAAGTAATTTTCTCTTGCTTTGAATTTTCCTCCTTGCAGTCTTTCACCACAGCTGCTATTAGTTCTTCTTTTACTCCATCCAATTCTTCATTTTCCAAGGAATGCATCAAACTTGAATTTATTGGATCATTTAGTAGTACTTTTTCTTGCACTTCCTCTACACATTCGTCGATTTTGTCTATGAAGTAGGCTGACTCTTCTAGGTCACTTGATAGATATTTTTGAGACTTGTTCATATCTACCACCAGTTCTTCGTTGTTGAATCGAAGAGTAACCTTTTGCCCATGGACATCAATCAAAGCCTTTGCAGTGTTAAAAAATGATCATCCCACGATAAAGGGTACTTTTCTGTCTTCCTCCATTTCCATGACTACAAAATCCACGGGAAAAATGAATTTTTCTACTTTTACCAGTAAGTCCTCAATAACTCCCTTTTGCCTTCTCATCGATCTATCTGCCAGTTGAAGTCTTATTCCTATTTCCTTGAGATCGCCTAAATTGAGTTTCCTGCACATAGAATAAGGCATTAAATTAATGCTGGCCCCTAGATCACATAAAGCGTTTCCAACAAAAGTTTCACCAAATTTCGCAAGGTAAAGTGAAACTACCTGGATCTTCCAATTTCTTCAGAATCTTATTCATTATAATTGCACTACAGTTCTCAGTGAGTTCCACAGTTCCATACCCTTCTAATTTCTTTTTATTAGAACAAAGTTCTTTCATAAATTTAGCATAGTTGGGCATGTGTGCTAGGGCTTCGGCAAACGGAAAGTTAATATGTAATTTCTTAAACATTTCTAGAAACCTAGCCAATTGCTCATTTTTCTTCTCCTTCCTAGCTACAGCAAGAAATGGCAACCTATTGATATCAAGATCCTCTATGCTTGGATTCACAATACTTTTTCCCTTGTCATTCCTTGGAGCATCTGCATCTTCCTCTACTCTAGAGTTAGAAACACTTACCTTCCGTGTTGGTTCCTCCAAATCAGCTGATGAAGTTGGTGATTTACCTCTTTTTTCCTCTCGTACTGCTTCCTTGCCACTTCTCAAAGTGATTTCTTTGGCCTCCTCCTTGGGATTGCGATCCACATTTGAAGGAAATGTCCCTGGTTGTCTATTTAACATTGAAGTTGCAAGTTGACCCAATTGAGTCTCCAAATTTCTCATTGAAGCATCTTGGTTCTGGTTCCATTGCTTTTGAGATTTCCACCTTGAATCTTGACTTGCCATGAATTGTTGTTGGCTATTCATGAAACTGGCAAACATGTCTTCTAGATTTGGTTTCTTTTCTTGAATAGGTGGCCTTGATTGAAATCCTGGTGGATGGTATGGTTGAGGTTGAGACTGATTAGAGTTTTGCCATTGATGATGATTTGGTAGATAGGGTGTTTGGTACGGATTGGTGGCTTGTGGTTGGTGAGGCTGAGCATGACTATGATAAGCATTTGAGTGATAAGGGACTCTTGGTTGTGGTTGAGAAGATGAAGCTTGTTAATTCCCTTCCTTCCATGAGAAATTAGGGTGATTTCTCCATCCTGGGTTATATGAGTTGCTATAGGGGTCATTCCTTCTAAAATCGCCTAGTGTATTTACATCTCCTACAACTCCGCCTTCTTGGACCCCTTGCCCACTTTCACATGGCCCAAGTCCTTGATTTACTACAGCCACATTTTGAACTTTCAGCCCGCTCAACTCTTTTTTTACCAATTCTAACTGGGCTTTTAATAATGCTACTTCATCCACATTGTGTAGACCTTACCTCCTTGGGATTCCTCTAGGGGCAGTCCATTGAGAGTCATTCGCTGCCATCTCATCCAACAACTGAAAAACGTCCTCAGGTAGCTTGTTTAAGAAAGATCCTGCTGATGCTGCATCCAATAATGACCTTGTTTGAGGTGTAACTCCCGCATAAAAGATGGTCATCAATTGATAGACAGCTATTTCATGATGTGGACAACTTTTCAATAATCTTCTAAACCTCTTTCATGCCTTGTGAAAAGGCTCTTCATTCATTTGATGGAAACTCATGATGCTATTTCGGATACTTGCAGTCTTTGATGGAGGGAAGAATCTCATTAAAAACCTTTCTTGCATTTGATCCCATGTCCATATTGACTGACGTGGTAACATTTGTAACCACTCTCTTGCCTTGCCAATCAATGTAAATGGAAACAGCTTCAACCTCATTGCATCCGTACTAACACCCAAAATTTGAACAGTGTCACTAACTTCTAGAAATATGTCGATATGCTGAGCTGGATCCTCTACTTCTGAACCAGAGAACCGATTCCTTTGTACCATGGTAATGGTGACTGGCTTGAGCTCAAATTGTACTCCTCTCGATAATACAATTATTCGGTGATCTTCATTCCACCTTGGCACAACGTAGTCTCTTATGGTCCTTTGCCTAGGCATTTCTTCTCTTCTTGCCTCTGGCATTTGTTCATGTGCCCTCGACACTTGTTCATTCTCGGGAGGAAACTCATCAAGAGGAGGATCGTGCTCTATCTCGTTATCTCTATTAGCTCTCCTTCTTTGGTGTAGGGTCATCTCGATTTCAAGATCAAAAGGTAGTAATTGCTCTTGTCTTGTTTTGTTCAAGCACCAATTTCACCTAAAAAGAATCAAGAAAAATAAAAAAAGAAAAAGAAAACACATACAAACAACAATCACTCCCTACTCTAGTTTTAAAATCACAAATACCACACATCTAGAGTCCCATTCCGGAGCCATCCAAAATAGACAATATTCATGATAGAAAAACTGAGCTAAATCATTCATAAACTCCAATTTATTAGGCTTAATACCCATCAAGACATATGGTAAACACCATTCATCCATGGATACAAAATAACTTGATAGATTGAAAAATCAATCATAAACAAATAAGTACTTATGAAATAGACCATCCATTCATGTAAACATCATTTTAAGTTCAATATTCACATTATGAGTAGGGGATTCAAAGATCCCCAAGCAACAAAAAAAAAACTACTCACAATCCATAATAAAATGAAAAGAGAAAAAGATAGAATAACCCCTGAAGTTCATGGTGAAGAAAACCCAGCTGAATCCAAGCTCTTCAATCTCTTTCTCCAAAGCTTACAGGAAAAATGAGCTTCCAATATGTAGATCTATACTTGTAAACTATAAATCTATGTTTAATCTAAGTGTTTTTGTGTAAATCCCACTATTTTCAAGTATATCTATGTATTTTTGTGTGTAAAATAAACAAAGAGCTCAAAGAGAGAAGAAAGAAACCCTAAAACCTAAAAATTACCCAAACACTACTCTCTCTCCCGATTTCAGAAAACTCTGCTTTATAAAGGTCAACATGAGTCACGGTTCCTACCAAATTCGTGGTAACCGTAACCTCTAATGAAAAACCCTCTTTTGATTAAAATGGGTCATGGTTACTACTAAATCCTTAGTAACCGTGAGACTGCTCGGAGCTGAAATTCAAGATTTGGTCACGGTTACCATGAAATTCCTGGTAACCGTGAGATAGTTCTCATCTTCATTCTGTACTAAAAAATTGCCTGCCTCACAGTTACTAGGAAATCCTTAGTAACCGTGAGATGCTTCTCTTCTTGCTTCTGTATTAAAAACTCCATAGGTCACGGTTACCAGCTTATCAAGTACAATTGCCATGCTGACTGTGACAATCTTCAAAACGGTGCATTTTGACAGAATGCACGGGTCACGGTTACTAGGAAATTCCTAGTAACCGTGAGGTACCTAAAAATCATAAAAATCTGTCAAAAACTCTCAAAAATACACAAAAACTAGAATTAACTAAAAATCAGATAAATTATTAAATGCTAGTAAAAACAAAGCAAAAGATGCTAAAAGATCAATGAAAACTAGACTAAAATTAAACTAAAACGAAATACTGAAATTGAGTTATCATACCTGTAGCCCTGACTCGAAGCGGAGGCTCTGACAATAGATTCAGCTTTTCATGAAGCCATATCTGAAAAAAAAGCAATTGGGTGAGTTGGATTCACCTCAAGCAAAAATAAGGCAAGAAAATATGTGAAAATCTAAAAGGATGCATTTTCCAATAAGAAAATCTAGTGTGAAAAACCACAAGAGGCATACTCCCTTCAAAGCAATGACATACCTAGAGCAGCATAGGGCTACCAATGAGACTAGAATTAGGATCATGATGAACAACATCCAAGCTGAGGATGGTCTCTACCAGAATCAAGGGAAATGGATTATACCCCCTATGCACACCATCCACAACACTAAATAATTCATAATCCCCAGTCATTAGGTCATTGTACGTATCAACAAACATCAAGCAAAGGAGCAAAGTAAAATGATGCCAGATTGGAAAGTAGGCACATCATTAAAGTCATCCAAGACATCTATCAGAGGCTTCAAAGAAAAATTCCTCCCCTAAGGTACTAAATCCATGGCCTCAAAAGGAAGGATACCCAAAGTACGAGCCACCTCTCTGGAATAGCTAGGAATAATGGAAGGCAAACATGGTCGAGTATAGAGTACAAACCTAACACCAACTATCTCAACAAATTCCTCTAGAAAAGGGCACAGTTATTGGTGTGTCAACCTCAAAACATGGAACCTCGGGTCCTAAAACCATACAGTAGGAAATGTTAGGCTTCTATCAAATGATGCTCTCCTCAGAAATCTCAAGTTGGAATATAGAGCCAAAAAAGGGTCCTCCTAAGTTCTCATGTCATCTAACAACCAGTGTAACTTTGCAAGTGTAAAGGTCATTGTGACAAAAATTCTCAAATAGTCTAGGCATAGAGTAGTGAAGAAAAATAAATAACTAAAAGGAAAAATAACCAAAAAGAAAGAGAAAAGAAAATGAAGAAAGAGAAAATACCTGACAGATGCTTTCTTGGGAAAGGGAGAGGTCAAAGGCATAAAGACCAAGGAAAAATTCACACTATTTATAGAAAAAGACTAATAAAGGGCCGTCCCCCGAAGAGCAAGCCACGACCAGCCCATTTATCACATTTGGATGACCAAAATACATTTATTTTGCATGTCTCATGGATTGCACGTATATATTTTTGCATTCCCATTTGTTTTCATTTTGTAGGAATCCTAAAAGGCCCGTGGCCTAGGTAAAATGTTTCAAAAAATTCTGGAAGTGAAAAGTTCAAAAATTCAAAAGCCACGCTAAATTTCAAGGAGTATCCAGATTTTCAGTAAATATGTGTAGTTAAAATAAATAATGTGTGTGTACAAATGTAAATGTGATAACATCAAGGTATGTTACAAAAATGAAAATTATGTGTTTTATGACAAATAATGTAAAATAGCAACTAAAAATAAAGAAATAAAATAAAAAAAGAAAAGAATAAATTAAAAAGGGAAAAAATGGGTGATAGATGGGACTTATGATGCAGCCATATGTCACTAGCAATGGATAGTCAGCCCGTTTGTCGCTCGAAAATTTGAAAATAAAAGGTATTTTCTTTTTCTTCTTCTTCTTCTTCCTCCTCCTCCTCCTCCTCCTCATTCATTGTATCTCCATTACCATTTTTTCCAAGCTTTTCTCTCAGTTTTCTTGCCTTTTCTCTTTTGGTTTTTGCCCATTTTCAGAGCCGTTCATACTTAAATCCTTATGAGAGCGATGCGCACTTTAGGGAACAATTTATTTCTCTTTTTCATTGCATTTTGATACATCCACTATTTGAACTTCAAGTAAGTATTGTCTTACCATTTCCTTTATTTATTTGTTTTATTTTTTTTTGTATAGTTAGCATTTTAGATTCCTAGTGCTGATGTTAGATGCAATTTACTTAATTGTTTTGCCTTGAATGATGCCCTTAGGAATTAGACTTAAACTTGCAAACATTTAATTGCATGACACCATAGTTAGGAGTAAACCTTCATATATAAACATGTAAGTAGCATCATTTGTAGTTATTTTTGTGACCGATGTAAGTAGTTTTACTTAGACTTATATTCTAAAATCTGTTGTAGTTAGACCAATAGTTACACCAAAATAGTCCAAAATAATTTTGGTTTCATATGTCAATGGTTTAAATAGGACTACTTGGTGATTAATGATGGTTTATGGATTAGTTGGAATGCTTTCTCTATACAAGAGGTAGGCACATTCCTAGCTGAAATGTTGTCAAATTTTTGTTAGAATTTTTGTAAAATGTAAAATGTATATCTTGCCTCGTTTATCATGCATGTTTGCTAGATGACCTAATAATGGATTTAGGTTATTGTAATTTATCTTGTGGTATTTAGCGCACATGTCCATGTAGGTTGGCCAACTTTAGTTTAAGCTAACATGCTGTCGAAATTTTGACTTAATTTTTTTAGCTTAATTTACTAGCGACCCAAGTCAATCACAAGAAATTGACATCTAATTTTTACAGGATGCCACGAAGGAATTCTCATGCTACTCCAGCCCTACCTACACAAACATAGATGACATCTCAGTAGGCAAACAGGTATTGGACCTTATTACAAGTCCAGTTTAAAGCCAGTCATTTTATGTCCAGACAGTTCCTACAGACTGTAGAATTAATGAAGGAGATTGACAAACTACTAGCAGCAATAGGGTGGACAAAGTTCTTCACCCTGGCCTTCCAAACTTATCCAAATATGACTAGAAAGATTTTGGCTACTCTAAAGTATGGAGGCTACTAGAGATAAGACACCAAGGAAGAAGTAGTCCAGTTATGGGTGTTAGGTGTCCACTAAAGCAGTTTGCATCGATGGTTTATAGAGGCCATAGGTCTCCTAGTAGGGTTGAGCATTGTGACTCCTAATAGGACAGTAGACCAGACCCGATAGATAGTCATCACACTTCGAATGGGCACAGGTTCATTATAGTGGCTATTGACTACTTCACCAAGTGGGTAGACATATAATCCTTTAAGAAGGTAGATGTAAGGATATGGCTAAGTTCATTGAGAGGAATTTGATATTCAAATACAGTTTGCCCCATCACATAGTGTCAAATAATGGGTTATAGTTCTCTGGTGAAACCATATAGATGCTCATCAAATACAGGATCCAGCACCATAAGTCCTCTCCTTATCAACCTCAAGCAAATAGAGTAGTCAAGGCAGGTAATAAGAATGTTAAAAGGATTTTGACTAAAATGGTTCAAACTAATAAAGATTGGGCTGATAAGCTACCCTTCGCATTATGGGGTTATAGGAATATAGCTAGAACTTCAACAGGAGCCACTCCATTTTCTTTGGTATATGGAACAAAAGTAGTATTGCCAGTAGAAATTGAACATCAATCTTTGAGGGTGGTTTTAGAAGCTAAGCTACCAGAAAAAGAATGGGCTAGATAGATATTGGTGCAGCTCAACCTACTAGATAAGGATAAGATGGGGGCATACTATCACAACTAGGTTTATCAAAAGAGACTAGCTTATTCATTTGGGAAAAAAGGTTAAGAAGCATCCCTTTAAAGAGGGAGATATGGTGTTCAAACAAATGAGGCCTGAAATTCTAGATATCCGAGGCAAGTTTAGGCCCACTTGGGAATGACCTTTCGTGCTAAAGAAATTATTATCCGAGGGAGCTACCATTTTATCAAAAGTGATGGCAACAAGTTTAGAAAGCCGATAGATATTGACAAATTAAAAAGGTTCCATGGCAAAGACTTAAAAGAGAAAAAGAAGAGAATAAATGCCCTGTGGATCAAAAACTAGAAAATGATAGCCTTACTAAAATTGGGTGCCTCGTCAGGGTGAAAACCAAAAAAAGGCATCCTGGAAAAAAATTAGAGGCAGAGTGAAAATAATTAATCAAGAAAACTCGAGACTAATGATTGATGACCAGAGTAATGATGTTTTAAAAATTTCATTTTTGAGATTAAATAATATGTGTCGTTGAAGTAATGTCAAATGTTGATCATGTATAGTTAAAATCAAAAAGAAATGCCATATATGTATTCAAAACATTATTAATGTATCCAAAAGTAGTGCATATCCTTTTTCATATGTTCAAAATGTAAAGAGTTCTAATAAAGGCAAAAATATAGTCCACGATAATATCTAATCTAGTCTATTTGTATCACATCTCTTTCTCTCTATCCAGATGCCTAAGATGAGAAAGCCTATTGTCAACTGCTAGGATCATCAACTACTACTTGTACGAGGCAGAGGTGGTGAAGTCATAAGCGTTGATCTCAAGAATAGTAGTCCTCACAAGGAGTTAATTCTAAATCCTTCGATGGTACTCTAACAAGAAAGGAACAACAAGTATACCACCTTGAAAGCCTAATAGACACCTAACAATGTGCTGATGATCCCCAAACTAATGAGCACAGTGAGCGGTAATGTAGATTGTAGCCCGACGTAATTTGCATGAAAGAACACATCCAAGGCTCCGTCCCAAACTATATAAGTGATGGGTAGCCAGGTACATTTGAACATGATGTCATCATCTATTAACTAAGCCAAACAATTGACTCCCTTCTGAATCAAAAGGAACTCCCATCGTGGGTGTATAAGAATAACATATCATGTAGGGTAAATGCCCATGGCCTTGACTCAAGAAGGAGGCTTTGACAATAGGTTTAGCTTCTCACGAAGCCATATTTGAAAAAAATAAGTCACCGGGGTGAGTTGGATTCATCTCAAGCAACAATAAGGCAAGAAAATACATGAAAATCCAAAAATATGCTTTTTCCAACAAGAAAAGCTAGTGTGAAAATCCACAAGGGGTGCACTACCTTCAAATCTAGAAGATACTTGGAGCAATATAGGGCTACTAGTAAGACAGAAATGAGGGTCATGATGAATTGCATCTAAGCCAAGGATGGTCTCTACTAGGACCAGGGGAAATGGATTATGTCCTCTGTGCACACCATCTATAATGCTGAATAATACATAATCTCTGATCATTAGGTCATCTGTACACATCAAAAAACATCAAGCAAAGCAATATGACACCAGATTGAAAAGTAGGCACATTGTTAAAATCAGCTAGCACATCAACCAAAGGCTCCAAAGAAAAAATCCTCCCTTAAGGTACTAAACTCCTAGCCTCAGAAGGAAAGATACACAAGGCACGAGCTACTTTTCTGGGATAGCCAGGAATAATTAAAGGCAAACATAGCTAGGTACTAGGTACAAACCTAACATCAACTATCTTAGAAAATTCCTCTGGCAAAGGACAAAGTTCTTAGTGTGTGAACCTAAAAGCATGGAACCTCGAGTCCCAATACCATATAACAACAAATATTTGGTTTTTGTCAAAGGATACTCTTCTCAGAAATCTCAGATTAGAATATGAAGCCAAAAGAGGGTCCTTCCAAGTTCTCATGTCATCTAAAAATAGGTGTAATTTTGCATGTGCAGAGGTTATTGTGATAGAAGTTCTCAAATGGTCTAAGTGCAAGAATAATGGAGAAAAATAAATTATTGAAAGGAAAAATGGCCAAAAACAAAAAAAAAAGGAAAAAGAAGAAGAAAAATAGAAAATACCTAGCAAAGGCTATCTTGGGAAAGGGAGAGGTCAAAAGCACAAAGACCAAGGAAATATTTGCACTATTTATAGAAAAGGGCTAACAGATGGCCATCCCTCAAAGAGCGAGCCATAGCCAGCCCATCTATCCACTCTAACTGACCAAAATGCATTTCTTCTACATGTCCCATGCATTACACGTATATATTTTTGCATCTTTATTTTCATTTTGTAGGAAATTCAGAAGACTCATGGATAATGTGAAAGCTTTAGAGGATTTTAAAAGTGGAAAAGTCCAAAAATTTAGAAATACCCAAAATTCCAGGAGTATCTAGGTCTTTAGTACCTAAAACCCTATTAGGGGGCATATCTCTACTGCTTCAATGAAAGAACGGACCAAGCCACCTATTCTCATCATAAGAATTCACCTAAATAGGTTGGAATCAAAAGAGATACACAGCAAAGAGAAGTGTGGATATTCTCGAAATTTAGGATGATTTTATACCCCCTTATGCTTATTGAGAATTTGTATAAACTGAAGTGATTAAAAGGCATGAGTTAATGTGAAACAAACTGTGGAGTACACTCATTTTGAATTAGACATGTCTTTATTGTTAGATTTGAGTTAAGGGATTATTCTCTCTTACAATCATAACCATGCAAAAGAGTACTATATCGGCTTAAAAGCATTCTTAGTAGGATATTGGGATTTCTCACAACAAATCTTAACATCAAGGTGGATATTTTGTCTCACCAGTTGCACTATTCCTTAGAAAGCCTGAAATATCATGAGGTCAAAATGAAATACTACCAAAGCTAGAGCTATACAATGGCCAGGATGCCATTATAGCAGTCAATGCTCATTGGACTACAACCAAGAGGACTCTTTAGTAATGAGGTATGTTTTTTTAGAATGCAGGGTGTTTCAATCTGAACACATCAGGAGCTATAAAGCTGATGTTAACAATAAGGAACTACTAGATAAGAGCCAAAAGCCTAATGACAATGTAAATTTTGGAAAGACATAGAGCAAAATAAAACATGTCAACAACCTTAATGATGATGGTTTTCCTTACATTGGTGCTAATCTATAAAATGGTGACATAGTCATTGGAAAGTGTATAGAATCCGTCTAAGATCACAACATAAAACTAAAGCACACTGAAAGACCTATGGTCCAAGAGGTTACTTTGACTTCCAATAATGAGTAAAGAATCATGGTGTAATGCCTTCAAGAAATCCTTTAAGAAGAATTTTGTTTTAAGAGGGGAAGGTGCACCTACATATGGCAACAACCAACACAACTTTAAGGTTAGGCATGCCTACAGATGGCACCAACCAAACATTACACGGTCTCATTTGATTCCGCATGCTAAAAAGTTGGCGCTAATCAAATGCAATAGATCAACCTGATTCTGCATGCCGATAAACTAGCGCTAATTAAATACAAATAACTCATCTTGATTCTCTCTATGCCGATAAGCTGACGCTAATAAGACAATCAAACTAGGGTTAACACATCAATAAATTAACCGTAACTACCTAAACTAGGGTTAACATGTCAATAAATTGATGGTAACTACCCAACCAAGGTTAACGCAACGACAAACTAATGTTAACTGCCTAACCAAAAGTTAACATGTCGACAAGCTGACGGTAACTACCCAACCACGAGACTCACTATCTTAGATGGTATGTGTTTTAAGATAACCAACCAAGAGACTTGCTACCTCTTATGGTATTTGTTTTAAGATAATCAACCAAGAGATTCACTGCCTCAGGTACGCTTTTTTTTTTCCTTTCACTCTAAATTTTGGCTCACTTTGGTACTAGTGCATCGGTTCTCCAAAATTGAGGGCAACTATAGACACTATGACTCGAGGAAATATAAATCAAAGTTACCCAATGATAAAAAGATAATATATTTTTGATAAAGAGTACGGATATCGAAGCTCCGATCTGGTTTTTTTCATATTTTTCAGGAAAATTTTACGATCTTTCAAGTGTTTTTGAAGGTTTTAACAAAAGATAATTAAAAAACATGATTTTGGCCTTCAATGATGACAAACGGTCCTTTTTCATGTGAGAGATAGTCATTTGGGGGCACCTCCCTCTTTTCCAGGTCAAATTAGGGGCATTTTTATGAATTTTGAATTTTTGTATGAGGGACGACCATTTGTGGTTGAATTTCTAGATTTCCCACATTTTTGGTTTTTAAAAAATGGAAAGATTAGATTTCTCCAAGATTTTTAGTCCATATTTTGAGGATTAATCTTTCCATACTTAGAGAGTTAGAGTTCGAATGTAATTCAAACTTCTCCCTAAGTGTAAAAGATAAAAAAAAAAATTAGTGTTTCAAGAAAGGAGGAATCATTCTTGGAAAAAAGGAGAAGTCCTTGAAGAAGAAGAAATCAGTTCTTATCTCTTTAAGGTAAGGGTTCTAACACTTTTTTGATCCAGCAAAACACATATACATAAAAATCATTTTATTTTCTTAAACACAAAGATAATATCGGAGTGGAGATCTGGACTTCAAGACATATAGAATCAGAATATCTCTTGAGGGTAATATTTTAGGCTTCCCTCTTTCTCTCTCTTTCTAAACTTATCACAAATGTTCATATTGTTTGCTATTGAAATTAAAATGTTTGTGTGTTATTATTCTTGGATTCACATGTTTGAATTGAATGCTATACAAATCTGGATCTGTATGCATGATGAAATATTAATTTTAATATGATTTTCTCTATGGTTGTGCAATTTAAAGCTTTATTTTTTATTACGTTGTTTCAGATATTAATGTCATTTTGCATAGTTGAAGCATGATTTAGGCTTAGGATTTTAACTTGGCATGTTTTAGGCCTTTATATTTGAACATCTAGGATTTACTTGAGCTTCTGGTGAATTTGGTGTAATTTCCAACTTTATTTTTGCCCTTTGAATGATAAAAGGGAAGAAACCACTACAGATGGCTGTCTATCAATGCAATAGATGAGACATTATACTGATTTCTTCTCGTTTCATCTCTTCTTTAGTCATGGCCATCCATCACCTATCTAGGGGCATCTATGGTTGATTGTAGGCATATGTTTATGTATTTTGTGCAGTTTTCTTATTATTTGCATTATTTTTTTTAATACTTGAAGTGTTGAATTGTTTTTTACACATATTTCACTTCTGTATGTACGTTTAATTTTGTGGTAATGTTTTGTATTTTTATTTTATCTTTTTTTAGCCTTTTAATTGTAATGCTATTTTTTTTGGTTTTTTTGTGGTTTTGTGTGAGTAATTGAGCCTATTAGCTCTTAGAGGATCCCTTAAGATGATTATGGATTGGGAGTCATACCCCGATTGGTTCTCTTAATCTCTTTGGTCATTTAATTTTATTTGCATTTATTTTATTTTATCATTTCATTTATTATTTTCTTTTATTTAGCTTATTTTTTATGTATTTTGGATGTATTCATTTTGGGGATGTAATAGTTAGTAAAAAATGATTTTTTGGCACGTTTAAATGAGAAATATGCTTAAAATGATTTTTATTAATTAACTTGGGCTTTTCCCTCAAAGTATGGACCAATGTCCAATTTTCCATCTCAAAAATAAAAAAAAAGGACAAAAGAGTTTTTGTAAAATATGCATGAGGGAACTAATGTTCCTAACCCAAATGAATGCCCTGATTTATGTATGTAATTTATTTCTTTGTCAGATGATTTTCTTATGTAATAACTTAAGTAGAACTTTATTATTTATTTATTATTTTTTGATTGGAATGTTTATTTAATTTTATTGCTAATGCATCATGTGAGAGAGGAGAGTGGATTAACGCTTAAAATCCAAATATAAAACAAAACATAACCAAAGTACCAAGTAAGAGTGATATCCCAAACACCAATCTCTATTTAGGCATAAAAAAAGATCAAGATTCATTTCCCAACGTTCTATTGGGTGACGACTCCATGACGCTTGCCTCTTTGATCCCATTAGTAGATGTCTTCATAAGTTGAGTATCAACAATAATTTAGGCCTTAACCCCCATTTTATTGTAAAGTGACCAATTTTTGAGTTATAATGAGCCTCATCCAATCTTAGAATCTAAAAGTGGGCTGATAATAGTCATTTATATGATGTTTTTAGTGTGGTTTTAGGTATTTAATTAAGTTAATTTTGTGTTAATTAGGTTTAATTTGAGTTTAATTTGTTAGTTTTATGTTTTTGGAGTTAATTGTAAATTTTGATTGATTTTCAGGGTTAATTTGACATAAAAGGACTTAAAGTGTAAAAAGGGCAAAGTTTAGGGCCAAAAGTGCAAATATGAAGAATTGATGTAAGACAAGTTGACGTCTAGGCCAGAGCCCTGAGACGTGACCACGTGAGTTCATTGAAGAGTCTCACACGTGGCCACGTGAAGAACAAAGCTAGTAGAGACGTGGCCATGTGAAAAGAAATAAAGAAGAGCAAGAAGAAAACCCATGGCCACGTGATTTTCTTCAAACAACAACACATGGCCACGTGTGAATTAACACTAGGGAACACATGGCCACGTGATGAAGACTCCCATGAAGCGAAGGATTCCGATTTTTCCAATTCAAGAAGGATTTTTCTCCTACTCCAATTTGGAAAGTTTAGAAGGCTTCTACAACATATTTTGCCTATAAATAGACAACTCTAACACCAAAGAAAGGAGGAATGAAGGATTAGAAGAGATTAATTGCTTTAGTTTTAGTTTTACTTGTTTTTTTCTAAGTTTTTCTGTTTTTAGTTTTTCTTTCAATTTTGTTTTAATCTTTCAACTTTATTTTAGTTTTTTTTTTATTATGTTTAGGAAGTAGTTTTTCTTCTTTTGCTAATGGATTCTTGAAATCTTATATTTTCATTGTTATGACTTTATTTTGAGCTTAATTTCAATATCGGTTGATTATTTCTTGGTTTTAAGCATATTCTTATCCTTGATTGTGTTGAAATTGGTTGTTGGTTTATTGAATAAATAACTAAGAATTGGTTTTGACATAGTTAATGATTTGCATGTTCTTGGGTTAACTCTTTAATGTTTATGCATGATTGTTATCCGAAATATGAGATGATTATGTATGAATTTTATTGGTTAATACTAAGAGAGGAAGAATCAAGAATGAATTGGAATTGAATCACTTGAGAAAGGCTTCAATGAATATTTAGCAAGTTAAAACTAGATTTGCATGCTAAGTATTAGATTTGTCTATGAGTTTAATACTAAGAATGATATACTTGAATAAAGATATCTGGCTTTATTACTAGTTTTTCCATAATCACTGGTGTTTATATTGGACTTAAGTCATTACAATGAAAGTTAAGATGGATAGTTTCTTTAGCAAGAGAATTTCAGTTATTGTTTTGTTTTTATTTCATGTTTTAGCTTTTGTTTTGTTTAATTGTTTATTTTGTTTAATTTTTGCTTTTGAATCAAAAACATTTGGGAAACAATCTCGGATTAATTTAATTCATACATAGATATTATTCTTAGCAATCCATGTTCCCTTGGGTACGATATTTGGGGTCTTAATCTATATTTCCCTATATTACTAGCCGATCTAGTACACTTGCTAGACACCGGTCATGGGCCTCCGAGAACCCAAACTAGAAACGAGCATAGCTTCGAAGCATATCACAATGTGTTTTGAGCATACTAGACTTCTTTCCGAGTTGCAATTAGTGTCACACATTTCTCCTTTACCTATGGAGTTAAAGTAGTTATTCCTTGTGAAATATGCATCCTAAGAATCCAAACCTCTTAGTTTAATGCCGAAGAAAATGAGGCTAACTTGCTCTATCACTTGGACAAGTTGGAAGAACAACGAGAGTTTGCCCAAATTCAATTCGCTGCTTATAAACAATGCATAGCATCTTATCATAATCAAAAGCTAAAATCAAGATTCTTCTAAGTAGGACAACTTGTCCTTAAGAAGGTTATCACAACACAAATAACAACATGAGTTAGAAAAATTAATCTAAATTGGAAAGGTCTATACCAAGTTCATTAAGTGGTTAACTATGGAGCGCTTTGGCTGAAGGACCTTTCTGAAAAGTTGCTACCACACACATGGAATGTCTCCAATCTCAAATTATATTATCAGTAGTAAGCTCTTTTTGGCCATCTCGCCATCGAACAATTATCTTTAGTTTCCTAGTAGTTCGGTTTGTTATATTTTTGCTCACTTTGGCTTCATCATCATTCGCGAATTTTTTTCAATTTGTTTAGTTTGGTTTCCTTTTTTGCTCAGTTTGGCTATGTCACTAAGCGAGCAATTATTTTGTAAGCTCAGGTTAGCGAGAAGTGTTCATAAAGTTTGAATTTCATTCATTTATTTATTCCAATATTCTCACTATTTCAATTATTATTAGCTTGATTACTTTCTCTTCCTGTTTAGCTAGGCTATATTTCCATAAGAGCATTTAAGGTTTATTGTAGAACATTATTAACAAAAATCAAAATTAACTTAACACTATAATAATTTAAAACAAAAACATTTCATCGATTTGTGAAAATTAATTACAAGGGAAAATACAAGAGCATTGTATCTAATCATCCACATAGACTTCGTTTATTTAGGACCAATTTAATGTTCAAATGTTTCTCTTTCACTGCGATGACCAGCTTGTTCCCGAAGGTTGTACACTTATCCGCACCTAGGTCCACCACTTATTCCTCTAACTCAGAGCATTTCCCCTTAAGCTCTATATTCTCTATCTGTCATAATGGCCCTACCTTTCTCTCTTCTTACTCAAGCAAGGTCTCAACTTTCACAATTCTCTTACCAGCCTTAACAATCTTATTCTCCACTTTATCATCTTATTTTGTGCCTCAGTGACTCTTATCTCAACTTTACTAGACTTTTGCTATAGCTAGCATTAGCTAGTTTACTTTTAGCCTTACTTAGCTTGAATTGGAGTCTAGCTACAACCTATTTTTCCTTTCGTGACTTGGTGATAAGGTTATTTAACTTGGTGATGATGGCTCTGCCAAATCATAGATCTCTGCAATTGTGAAATGTGATTTAGCCTGAGCTCTAATCATATCATGAAATAGTTAAGTGAATTCTTACCTCTACCTGATGCATCTTAATTATGGCAGTCAGTTGATCAGCATTTAAGCTTAGGAGATAAGTCACCTCACTTGGCACATAAGACATCAGAGGAACAAACTTGACAAAGTTATGGTTTTATTTTACTATAGGTGCTTCTCTACCTTTGCTAGAAGCCTATGACTTTATCAATAAAAGCCTTTAAGTCTTTCTCCCAAGACCCAGGAGCCAAGCTAGCTACCCTCAGCCTATTTACTTCGGCCACATGGGATTCAAGAGTAGTGACCTTTTACCCACTTGCTTCCGCATTAGGTAGGCTATATGCCTAAATAGGTAAGGTATCTATGAACTTAATTATTGTTGGAGCAATTAGTGTAATAGCAGTTGGAACTAGGCTGATGAGAGGAAGAGTTGGGGTCTTATCACCAATCATAAATCCTTACAATTGTGAAATGTGATTTATCCCTAGTCCAATCATATTATAAAATAGTTGAGCAAATTCTTTCCTCTACTTGATGCCTGTTGATTATGGCAGTCACTCACTTGGAATATTGGAGATCAAGGGTATAAATGTGACAAAGTTATGGGTGTTTTTACTTTGCTAGAAGCCTATGACTTCATCATTATGGGCCTTGAAGTCTTTATCCTAAAAGACAGAAGCTAAGCTAGCTACCCTCAACCTATTTGCTTTGGCCATATGGGATTCGGGAACAATGACCCTTTGCTCGCTTACCTCCGCATTAGGTGGCCTTTATGCCTCAATAGATAAGGTATCTGTCAGCTCAATTATTGTTAGAGCAATTGGTATAGTAGTAGTAGTTGGAACCAGGCTTATGAGATAAAGAGTTGGAGTTGTATCACCAATCATAGATCCCTATATTCGTGAAATGTGACTTATCCCTAGCTCTAATCATATCATAAAATAAAAAGTTGAGCAAATTCTTACCTCTACTTGATGCCTCTTGATTATGGCAGTCAGTTGATTAGCATTCAAGCTTATGAGAGGAGTCACCTCGCTTGGTACACATGAGATCAAGCATATAAGCGTGACAAATTCATCATTATTTTTACTATAGGCATTCCCCTACCTCTGCTAGAAGCTTATGAATTCATCAGTAAGGGCATATAGGTCTTTCTCTCGAGATTCAAGAGCTAAGTTGGCTACCCTTACCTATTTACTTTGGCCATAGGTTTCAGAAGTAGTGACACATTGCCCGCTTGCCTCTATGTTAGGTGGGCTTTATGCCTCAACATACAAGGCATCTGCCACCTTAATTATTGGTGTTGGACCAATTAGTGTAGTAGTGGTTGGAACCAAGCTCACAGAAGGGAGCGTTAAGGTCACATCGCTAATCATAGATCCTTATAATTGTGAAATGTGATTTAGTCCTATTTCCAATCATATCATGAAATAGTTGAGTGATTTCTTACCTCTACTTGATGCCTCTCAATTGATCAACATTCAGGCTGAGGAAAGGAGTTACCTTACTTGGCACACGAAGATTAGGGGCACAAATGTGATAAAGTCATTTTTTTACTATAGGTTCTCCTCTTCCTTTGCCAAAAGCCTATGACTTCATTAGTAAAAGCCTTTAGGTCATTCTTCTAAGATCTAGGAGCCAATTTGGCTACCTCTAACCTATTTGCTTTGTCCATAGAGGGTCCAGGAGTAGTGAACCCTTACCTATTTAACTCTGCATTAGGTAGGCTCTTTGCCTTAGTAGGAAAGGTATCTACCACCATTTTAATTATTGGTGTTGGAGCAATCGATTTAGTCGCATTTGATCGAGCTTATGAGAGGAATAATTAGGGCCATATTATTTTCTCTAGTCTTATGTTTCTTTTGCCTCTTTGCTCTCATAGCCTCAACTAAACTCGATTGAGTTATCCTCTTCATAGTTGCAAAAAAGTACACACTGAGAAACATATTAAAATTGTCCGTTAATTACAATAAAACTATTTACCTTTTTTCTTATTGCTCAATCTTAGATTGTCGAATGTCATCCAAGGATGAAGGATCTCTTTAATATCACTTTTTTATGGCGAGTTCTTTCCACCAGGATAGTACAGCCTCTTCTGTTAGTTTACATTCACATTACATTACATGTAAAGGGAAATTTTTTTTTAAATTTGTAAACCAAAATTCATGATCTAGTGAAAAGAATTAAATATCCTAACTAAAGTTTAAAACTTTACCGTAGGTGTTTGTTGCATAATTGTTAAATCATCACACTAAATTCTGGTAAATCACTAGTGTCCTTACTTTAAGGAAAGCAAAGTCTAAGAACTTTATAAAGGGGCAACAATGGCTGATTTTAGCTTTGAGACTAGTAAAGCTTAAACGGCTACCAAGAGAGAAAGAAAAAGGGAGAGAAATTTAGGGTTTTGAGTGAACTAGAGTTCTAATGAGAGCACACCCCTTAAATTTGACTTTGAGATATATTTAAACACTTTGTAGGTTATATTAGGGTGATTTGATAATAGCTTTACCTCCCTAATGAGCTTGGACAAATTGGATAGGCTTAAATGGCACTCACTAGCCTATTCGTCCATTTTTATGGACAAGGCCTAAATAAACTAGGCCTACGCATCTAAATGGGCTTTAAATCTATTAAAATGTTAATTACAACCTTATAACATATGAATAAAGTCCCATATTAATTTTTAGCTACATCTAATGCCAAATAGGCTCTAAATAAAAATCTTCAACTAAAAAAAAACTTTATGCGCAGATTAGGACTTTTCTATGCAAGAGACTTTTTCTCCTCTTCTCAAATCCTATATTTTCTCTTACCAACTTATCAAATACATCCCATGTCATGTTTATACATTAATTTTAGCCTCAGACTTTCATCTTATATATGTGTGACCCTTTGGGTTACCTGTGCATTTTAGCAGGACAATATGTAACTAAGAGTTCTAATCAAATTGAGACTTTAAGAGTTATAATTTAATTAGGACTTTAAAAATCCTAATTAAACTATAACTCTAAAAATCCTAATCAAACTATGACTCTAAGAGTCCTAATCCAACTAGGACTTTTATAAATTAAACTCTTTAAAACCATAATATTAATTCTCAATTAATATTCTCCATACATTATTGTAAAAGTCACAAGAGGTTTTTAGTGAAGCATCACAACAATCCAAATGATAGGGATTCAATGGTTTCCACTTTTACCCTTCCATATCAAGTTTTCATACAATCACTCTTTTCGCCATTCTTTTAATCTTATTCATGAATTGAATATGGACATGTATCAATTCCTTTCATGAACTTATTATATCTCATACTTTTATCTTTATTCCCAAAATGCCCTTATAAATCTCATTCACCTTTGTATTCCACCTTAGCCAAGTTTTTCTGAACAAAGATGTATAGAAATACTTGAGGTAAAACTCCCCACCATAATTGAGGTGGTGAATCCTTTATTAGTCACTCAAATGCCTCTAAGTATGTATAACCCTTCGAGAAGTAAAAGTATAGGGTTCAAATATAACATTTGCTATTTGTGATACCTTGGTGATCTCAATTCTAAGAATATTTACACAATTAATATAATGAGATACTTCATTGATATAGTATATGTTAGTGTAAGCCCTAGCCCCAATACATTGTTATAAAACATTTAAGTTAATAAATGAGGCATTTGTTTTATCTATTGTATTCCTATGCATATCAAATGATAGAACTATCTAAGAATGTTATTTCAGTTTAAGTTATCATGTATGAGGCATATGGTTGTAAGACCTTGAAACAATTGAGACTTCATTCTAAATATCCCTAGTCAGTCATTGTTGTGGGAATAACAAATGAATTAAGACTAGTATGCTCTCTCTAATAAGTTGAGTTATGTCTTACAGATCGTAAGGACTAAAGTGTCAATCAGAGATCATAGATACATGTTTAGAACATGATATTTGGATTCGATCCATTCATGAGAGCACTACATGGTATAAGTCATAAGTGTTTCTCATGTGCAAGTTTTGTATCGGAGTTCATAGACCTAAAATCTCTAAGAAACTCTTTATGAATTATTGTGTACTTTGACATATACCCTAACGTACTCATAATAGAGTGACAAGTATGGATATGCTTGGCTATGCACTGATTCATGTTAGAGAGCATGAGAGAAGTAAAGGGATTACCCCTCTCGATAAGAGAGAAAATATCATCGGCCACTTGATCAGTGAACTGAGAACTGTATGGCCATACCGAGATGAAATAATGAGTAATCATTATTTATCTGAAAGTTCAGTATCACTAGAATATCAAGAAAGGAATTAGTATATATATAAGAATGACTAGTTCCATGCCTTATATTAATTCTGATATTTATGGGTAAGGGACTATGCAAAATTGCATTAGGTCACTAAATGCTATTTGCATTTTTATTTAATTTGAAATGCTATAATATCTTGCTATAGAATATATATAGCTTTTGGATTATTTATTAATTCATTGCGAATATTAAATGGACCTATAGGATTGCATACAAAGCATTGGGCTTAAAATATTTAAATATAGTATTGGGCATTAATTTAGGTTTTATTTAAAGTCAAATTAATGTATGTAATGGGTATTAAAATTACTAAATGGACCTTGGTCCATAAGAGAGGGAATTTCGGCATTAGTAGGTTTAATTTCAATTAATTAATTATTTGTAATTGATTATTAAATCCTAAATTGTATTTAATCAAGATATAATACTTGAGAGGGAATTAATGTGGCCTAAATTCAAGAAAGGAATCCTAGTTGAATTCGGCAACTACTAACCCTAAAGAAGTAGTTTGTTTTGATTTAAATGACTAATGCAAATTTAAATTAATTTGAATTTTAAAAACCTAATAGAATTTGAATTAATTTAAATGACTTTATTAGGAAGTGATGGAGGCTGAAAATTAGATCTAATTCTAGGGGATTTCGGCCAAAACAAGTTTTCATAATCTAGTGATATAAATTGATTAAGTCTATTTTCCCTAGTTAGTTTTTTCTCTCTCTTTGTGCCCCACTCTCAAGGGAAAAGGACTCTTTCTTCTTCCTTTTGATTTTGGGCAGCCATTAGTGAACCTTATGAAGAACAAGATTAGATCTTGTGTCTTCATTTGAATACCCATAGCCAAGTACACAAAGATTAGAGCTAGCACTCTAGTTTTAAGCAATCTTTGCAAGTGTGTGTGTGAGTATAAAGTGGTGTGGCGTAAAGGCTGCTCCTTTGGCATTGGTGTTCAAGATCAGTAGTATATAAGTCTATCTTATATATTGGCCATAGCAAAAATAAAGTTTTAAAAGCATCCAAGGTTGTAAGTTTTCAAAACCCTAAAATTGCATGTTTTGATTTTATGTTGTATATTGCATGGCATGAATGATCAAATTTTAAATTTTTCCGCTGCGTGATCTTGATGTTTATGCCATGTGATATCTCTTCAGTATAAGTATCCACACAAAGTTTCTCATGATAGGTCTCTAATGTACTTGTACTTCTGACAAGCATCTACATGTTAACTTTGATCATCTCAATGATTACAACTAATGAGAACTATTTTTTGAACCATTCAAGACGTATAACATGTGCTATTCTATCCGTATTAACAATGTCCTATCTTGTTAATCCTATAACTAGGGACAATTTAGGTATCAACACATTTGCATACAATAGGTATCTCATACCATAAACTCTTCATGATTTCCTCTGTATTGTGCTTATATACCAAGGGTTACATTCTATAGTTTAAGTCAAGTGTATTCAAATGTTAATACAGAATAGTACTAAAGAATGTATGAATGCTTTATACATGGATAATAACCCTATTACATATGGTTTCTAAGGCATATCACTAACATCCTCTTCCTAAGTAAGGTGAAGCGAGCCTATGCCGAAGTCTACTAAATAGCCCCAAATGGCTTAAAAAGGGAAATCATTAAGACTCTCCAAAATGAAAAATCTATTTTTCTAGTTCTTGAGAGAATCAGGGTTGCCAACAAAAACCCCACACCCAGCTCGAGCTTGGATGTAATTGTGGTCTTCAGTGCTTGCTTTGATACCCACTACATGTGTTGCTTAGAACAATTGTAAGGTCAGCTCAATATTGTGCTCGACAGTCCAAAATTACGGGATATTTAGCGTTCACTAACCATTTAGGTGCAATTGGCCAATGGTCAAGTTATAGTGGTTGAGGAAGGTGATAGTGAAGTCCATCAGAAATAGACTCATTTCAACCTCCATATCTACTTCATTTATGATAATGGTCCTTTTGTCGGGGTACTTCCCATTGGCTTTTAAAAAAGTGCTTAATGCCTTGAGCCTATACTTTTCTGGTATCTAATACTTCTCTCTCATTGTAGCTAGGTGTTTCTCCCATATAGTTGATCCCAGACTGACACTCGTGGCAATCTCTATAGCTTTTTTTCCTTTTTTTCTCCGATCATTACACATTAGGTTAGGGGTTGCTCTTCACTTAATGTGCTAGGCATACTATCATTTAAAAGCCGCTCACTAACCTAACCTCCCTACTTGAACCATCTACTGAACTCATGACTTTAAAACAAAAGAAAAGAACACGAGTAAAAGATAAAAGCAAACCTAAAATAAGAAAGGGATTTTCATAAAACAAGCCCAATAGATACAACAAACTAGTGCAACAGTTTGTAATTCTTGTAGTTACCCACTCGCAAGTCTCTTTAAAGAGTAGTGCAGAATAAAAGCCTCACAACATAGGAAAATCTAAAGAGTGAAAGATCAACTAAGAAAAGAGAGAAGTAAAGTGAGCAAATAAAGCAACATAAGGCTGGAAATCTTCCATTATATATAAAAAGAATGAACCACTTACTAGTGAATACATTGTTGGATAGGCTAGAGTGAATTGATAAGTTGTGGCCTCATAATAGACCTCAGTGCAAAAAATAAAACACCTATTCTATTAGTCATTATAACCCAGATGCCAGATTACAATGAGCAAGGTGCCATCAATTCAAAAATAAAAGTTACTGCCTAAATGCATTGTTGACATAAATGTTATGCATTAAAAGGGGGACTTATTATAACAGGATCCCATAAATAGTTTGGATTAACCGGACTAATCCACATGACTTTTCTATCTTATGTAAGCAGTTCGAGCTCAAGAGCTTAAAACTTGAAGATAACATTCCCAAGGACCTTTGTTATATTTAAATGGTGGCAGAGTCCTTCAAAGATTTTAACTCTAACAAAATAGGAAATAATGAAGACTTGCATTATTTGGCTATCCAAAATAGAGAATGATAATTTTTTCCTTGTTAGGACTTGTAAGTGCAATCATACTCTACTACTCATCTCTATAAAAAGCTGGAAAACACTCTCAAGACACTTTTAACCCTTCTTTTCCTATTTTTGAAATGTCTTCCCTAACTTGATCATCGGAGCTTCCATTATTGGAATCCCATGTCAGTTTTATTTAGTTTTAGGTTCTAACCAGCTAGATGGTGAATGCGTTCTTCTAAAGTCCTACTTAGTCAACAACTCGGATTTTTCGAACAGTCATAAAAAATGATTGAACAAGTCTTTTAGAATATCCTAGCAAATAGACTATATTGTCTCCAATGAATTTTCTTAATAATTCATATAAAAGAGTGTGTTCAAAGATATTTAATTTAAATATAATTCAAATACCAAAGAGGAGAACAAATTTCAAAATAAATAAATCAATAATGTAAGGAATAATAGATGTGTTATGAATATTGCTAAAAAAAATATGAAATGCAAGTTTCAACACATAGCATAAATGAAAAAATTAGATTCACATGTTGCAAATATTTTTAACTAGCAAATAATTTTTTATTTTTCATTTTTTTTCTTCTCTTTCTACCATGAATAAATGTGGCAATTTATGTAAAAAAGAATGAGACAATTTATATTTTCAATGTACTTTGAAAATAGCTTGAAATAACTCACTTATAGCCATAAGCCATTATAATAGCTTGTCAAGTATAATATTCACATTTATACATTTATGTTTCCATTCCTGTTTAAACTGCTTAAATTGAGCGAAAAAGCATTTTCCTTCTCGGTTCAATATGCAAAGACTTTTCCTTTGAAATATTTCTTCAATCTAGGGTAGAGGGGAATAAATTGAAAAACAAAATTTACCATATGTGCTCAGAATCTATATCCAACAACTAATTTCTTATGAAAAACAATATATCTATCCTTCTATGCCAGAGACATCCTATTGACTTTTTACTTTCTTCGTCAAATTGTTGGGGGATAGGAAGTGAAACTTAGGACAAGGGACATCCATTGTTTGTCAACAACATTTAAAGAGGGTCTAGAGCCTTAAACAATATATCTATTGCCGTGTGACTGTTTGTTTATGATAAAACCTGAAATGTCTTATTTGTAAAAAGGAGAGCTGGTAGTCGAGGTAGCCGATCGAATAGCTGGACCTGCAATAGAGAGTGCCCGGTCAGACCCGGGCTTTAGTAATTCGAAGCTTAAGTTAGTAGCTTTTAGAGAAAGAGTGCTTAGAGAGAGAGAGTCTCAGATATATAATACCTGAAGCCCTTATACTTTTAGCTATTTATAGGAGATGATGGAGGGGTACTCAAGTACCTTGGGGAGCGATAACCGGTAATTGGAGCAAGTGAGCGATAATGTGATAGGGAGCAGATGGAGCGTATGGGCATTGGCTTGTGTCAGTGGGTTGACAGGACATGCTGTCCCATCTATCCGATCGGACATTACCTTCCTGTCTTGTCTTTCTAGCTCATGCTCTTGCCCATTTTCTTAATGGACTTGGACCATGCCAAGTGCTATTGGGCCGACTGGATTAGACCTTTGGAGATATTTTTTTTCATAGTTATCAATTTGTTTTTTTGGTATTTTTAATACAATATAGACTTATAATTTAAGAAAATGTGATGGCGATATTTGTCCATTGAAATGTCACCATTATTTTAATCGGTCGTTTTTTTTATTATTAAATCTCAATATCTTTCCCTATAAATAACTAACTCCTCCTATATTCTTTACACACAAAATCTACTTCTCCTTAATTCTAAAATGAATTACAAAATCTACCGCTTATGCAATATTTCAATTATATTATTAGCTTATGCAATATTTCAATTATATTATTATTGGCCATGTAACGTATTTTATAACGTAATATTTAAAATTATGAAATATAATTTTTAACATGTAAGTTTATTTGAATATTAATCATGTTTAAAATTGTAAATTCATTTATTAGAAATTAATTTTAAAATAAAATTATTCTAAAAATTTAAATATTGAAAATATTTTTATTCAATCAGATTAATAAGTTTATCAAACAAAGTATGTGCACTTTGTTTTATTGTATCAAATTATGTTTCAAGCAATATCATCAGCATTAAAATCAATTAATTTTCAAGGAAAGTGTGCATATTTTGCTTTATTTAATTAATTTTAATTATTATTAACATATATTATTTATATATATTATTATAAAATATTCATTTAATTATTATACCTTCAATAGAAACCAAAACTCAAATTAAAAATTATTTAATAAATGTATTAATTTTTTAATAAAAAATTATATAGAATTGCAAACCGCAGTAAAAAATGCGACTTATAGGAAGAGTGAATCTCATTTTGTTCCAAACTCACTTAGGATCAGTTTGACAAAACTTATAAAAATAGTTTTTTTAATTGATAAAAGTTATACTCTAAAAAATTGTATCCCAAAAAGTAAATAATTGTTTGAAAAATAAAATTTAAAATAATTTATATATTCAAAAACAATTTGTCAATTGTTTGGTAAACAATATGATTAAAAATAAATTTTTATAATAAATATTTAAATTGTTATTTTGTAAATTTTTTTTATTTGTTTTGACTCAATAATGAACATTTTTTCTATTAATCAAATTATACAGTAGTAGCTATAAATGATTGTAATTATCTTTTAATTATTTATAATCTAAAATTTTCTAATTTGAAAATATATTATGCATTTTTTTTATCCAAAAATATATTGCATTTAAGATATTATACCACCATCAAATTCAATTTGTAATTTGTCGAAATTCGTAGTCTTTTTGTACAAAGCTAATTTAATTTCACTTTTAGTTGAAAAATGTAAGAATAGAATATTTATTTACTTGATTTGATTCAAAATTAAAATAAAAATTAGAAAAGTAAAATTTTAAATTTAAAAAAATAAAGAGAAAGAAAAATTGAGAGAAAGAAGGACAAGTAAAAAGAATTATGTTTTTCTTTTTGCTTTTTTATACTCCCTTCATTCTTTTTTATCAGTCACTTTTGTTGTTTTCACTAGGATTAAAAAATAATAAATATACTTAAATTTAGTATTAAATTATGTGATTAAGATTAAATTATTAAATCTGATTGATTCTGACTTTATTGGGAAAGAAAAATAAATTAAATTACATTAAAAATCTAAAAGTGATAGATAAATAAAATTTAGATTTTACTCAAAAATGACATATAAAAAAGAAATGATGAAGTATATATTAAACATAATTGTTGTTATAAAATAAAATAACGGATATTTTATCTAAAATAAATTCTAAATCATCTATTCTCGAAAATTAAAGTCCAAATTTTTTGAAATGTTTTAATTTTTAACTTTTTCAATAAAAAATTATTTTACCTTTTTATAAAATTAATTTTTTAAGAATTAATAATTACTAAATATATATTGTTATTTTATAATTATTTTTTATTCAATAATTACCTTTTTTATTCCTTGAAGAATAACATCATACTCGTTTTTAATGTAATGTAACACTACAATAAATTCCACGTAAGTTGGACTTTGGGATTCCATGATAGTGGATTCTTTTCCACGATGGCCTCCAAATTTAGAGAAATAGGGACAATTAATTCAGCCAACTAGAACTTCAGATGGCGGATTCCCATCATGTCAACATCTGAAGAGGGTCCAGGACCTCTTAAGAGGGCTTCATCCCTCTTAAAAGCCTTCCAATTAAAATCTGCCATGTGTCATCTTACTTTTTTAAAAATAAAAAGACAAATTTACCACTCAAATATTTAAAATGGTTCAAATATGCCATTCAAATTTTTTTTTTCTTAAAAAAATGTTATTATTGTTATAAAATGGATCCAATTTTGCCACTCTAATTCACATTAGCTGAAGAAAATATGAGTTGCCAACAAACTAATCGACATATCAGTAAAAAATAGACACGTGGTATTAAAATTAATCAAACCCAAATTAAACCAATCCAAATTGAAACTTTAAACCCAAGTTAAACCAAACCCAAATTAAAATAAATTAACCAACCGAATTAAAACCTTAAACCCAATTAAAATAAGTTAACCAAACCCCTCCAATTTACCCAATCCCATTATCAGAATTTGTGATTTATCGGCGAAAACTCAAATTAAAATTTAAAACAAATTTGATCCTACTCAATAAGAGAAACCCTTCCTATTTTGCATATAAACATTTTAACAGAAAACTTTAACTGTCTTGTTAAAATAAACCTTTCTTTCATTTTCAAAATTGTGAGATTATAATCCCAATCCAAAGCGGAGAAAAAAAAATCAAATTGGATTTGACTAAAAAGAAAATAAGAAATAAACTGGCATTGCCAAGTAATTGATCAGTAAAAGTTTAAACATTATTAGTAAAAAGAAACTAATTACATAACAACTAAACTAAAAGGAAAGAAAGAAATATTTTCATTTCTATTTTTGGATCTGATTAATTTCAATATCACGTGTCAATTTTTTGCTGATATGTCAATTAGTTTATTGTCAACTCATATTTTTATCTGCTGACATACACTAGAGTGGCAAAATTGAACTCATTTTATAACAATAGTGGCATTTTTTTAAGAAAAAAAAATACTTGATTGGCATATTTAAACCATTTTAAAAATTTGAGTGGCAAAATTGTCCCTTTTCCTAAAAAATAAAAAACACTTTGAGGAAAAAGTAACTGTTGTGACTCCGGCATCATATGCGCAGGTTTTTTTACTTTTTCAATTAAACATTGATGGCCATAGGCATGTGCAACTGAAATGTTACAGATATTTGTCCTTTTTTTTAAAGTATAAATATTTTTATCTATAAATAATAAAATCTTTTTACATTTTTATACACAAAATTTATTTTTCTTTAATTTAAAAAATTATAAAATCATCTATTTTCCACCCAAAAAATGAATGCAAATCAATTTAATATATTTTTTCTATTGTTTCACCATTCTTTTAATCTTATTCATGAATTGAATATGGACATGTATCAATTCCTTTCATGAACTTATTATATCTCATACTTTTATCTTTATTCCCAAAATGACCTTGTAAATCTCATTCACCTTTGTATTCCATCTTAGCCAAGGTTTTCTGAACAAAGATGTATAGAAATACTTGAGGTAAAACTCCCCACCATAATTGAGGTGGAGAATCCTTTATTACGTCACTCAAATGCCTCTAAGTATGTATAACCCTTCGAGGAGTAAAAGCATAGGAGTCAAATATAACATTTGCTATTTAAGATACCTTGGTGATCTCAATTCTAACGATATTTACACAATTGATATAATGAGATACTTCATTGATATAGTATATGTTAGTGTAAGCCCTAGCCCTAATACATTGTTATAAAACATTTAAGTTAATAAATGAGGCATTTGTTTTTATCTATTGTATTTCTATGCATATCAAATGATAGAACTATCCAAGAATGTTGTTTCAGTTTAAGTTATCATGTGTAAGGCATATGGTTGTAAGACCTTGAACAATTGAGACTTCATTCTAAATATCCCTAGTTCAGTCATTGTTATGGGAATAACAAATGAATTAAGACTAGTATGCTCTCTCTCCTAATGCTGAGTTCTATCTTATGGACTCGATCTGTACATGGTTAGAACATGATCAGTATCTAGATTCGCTCAATTCATGAGAGCACTACATGGTACAAGTCATAAGTATTTATCATGAGTAAGTTTGCATTGGAGTTCTTAGACCTAAAATCTCTATGAAACTCTTTATGAATTACTGTGTACTTTGACATACACCTAACGTACTCGTAACAGAGTGACAAGTATGGGTACTGCTTGGGGTATGCATTGATTCATGTTAGAGAGTATGAGAGAAGTAAACGGTATTACCCCTCTCGATAAGAGAGAAATTATCATCGGCCACTTGATTAGTGAACTGAGAAGTGTATGGCCATACCAAGATGAAATAATAAATAAACATTATTTATCTGAGAGTTCAGTGTCACTAGAGTATCAAGAAAGGAATTAGTATATATATATAAGGATGACTAATTCTATGATGATATTAATTTTAATATTTATGGGTAAGGGACTATGCAAAATTGCATTAGGTCACTAAATGCCATTTGCATTTTCATTTAATTTGGAATGCTATAATATCTTGCTAGAGAATATATATAGCCTTTGGATTATTTATTAATTAATTACCAATATTAAATGGACCTATAGGATCGAACACAAAGTATTGAGATTAAAATATTTAAATAGAGTATTGGGCATTAATTTGGGCTTTTATTTAAAGTCAAATTAATGTATGTAATGGGTATTAAAATTGCTAAATGGACCTTGGTCCATGAGAGAGGGAATTTTGGCATTAGTAGGTTTAATTTCAATTAATTAATTATCTCAAATTAATTAATGTAATTGAGTATTAAATCCTAAATTGTATTTAATCAAGATATAATATTTAAGAGGAAATTAATGAGGCTGAAATTCAAGCTAGGAATCCTAGTTGAATTCGACAACTACTAGCCCTAAAGAAGTAGTTTGTTTTGATTAAATGACTAATGCAAATTTAAATTAATTTGAATTTTGAAAACCTAATAGAATTTGAATTAATTTAAATGACTTTATTAGGAAGTGATGGAGGCTTAAAATTAGACCTAATTCTAGGGGATTTTGGACACCACAAGTTTTCCTAATCTAGTGATATAAATTGATTAATTCTGTTTACCCTAGTTAGTTTTTTCTCTCTTTGTGCCGCCACTCTCAAGGAAAAAGGTCTCTTTCTTCTTCCTTTGGATTTTTGGGTAGCCATTAGTGAACCTTAGGAAGAACAAGATCAGATCTTGCGTTTTCATTTGAATACCCATAGCCAAGTACACAAATATTAGAGCTAGCACTATAGTTTTAAGCTATCTTTGTAAGTGTGTGTGTGAGCATAGAGTGGTGTGGCGTAAAGGCTGCTCCTTTGGCATTGGTGTTCGAGATCAGTAGTATATAAGTCTATCTTATATATTGGCCATAGCAAAAATCAAGTTTTAAAAGCATCCAAGGTTGTAAGTTTTCAAACCCTAAATTGCATGTTTTGATTTTATGTTGTATATTGCGTGGCATGAATGATCAAATTTTAATTTTTTCACTATGTGATCTTGATGTTTATGCCATGTGATATCCCTTCAGTGGTACCGGAGCTTGTTCATGTTTATTTTAGTGCTTTGGATGCATTACATCTTCAATTAATATCGTTCGTTGCACAAAACCGCAATGCTGAAATTTTTTGTTTTGAGTTTTTTACATTATTTTAGTGTAAAAATGATTTTAAATGATTAGTTAGGTATTATAATTATTATGAAATGTTTATATACTGTCCTAAGATGTTCTTAGAGCTGTTCATGGTCAGATTTAATTATATATACCTGATCGTACATGTTAATCTTGAAACTAGGTGCTAGTTTGCATGATATGTGTTTGTAAACAACTAGTTTCTCAAATTAAATGTAAAAAACGTGTTTGGCATGTTTGTAAGTGAATTTTAAATATTAATAATAGATCTGGACATGTTTTAAAAATGATTTTAATTCTGGTCCATAACAATTTAATTGGTTAATTTATAAATCACTTAAAACAATGACTAGTTTGTGTTTATTGCATGTTTAATCAACATTGTTTGTTTTGTTTTGATTAAAATGGAAAAAAAAATTAGATAAGATCTGAACAGAACCTTAACTCAATTTTTATGACCTTATTTAAATTATTAAATGGCTCATAAAATCGTTTTAAGTGTTTGTGCATTGTTTGTGCCATTTTATGAGCGTTAAACAACTAGTTTCATGTTATTTATTTGTTTTATCATGTATGCCATGTATGATATATGTTCTTCATGATTTTTATGTTTTAATTAATGTTGGTACATATTATATATATTTTTAATGTTTATGGGCTATATGACATAATATTAAAAATGGCATAATTGGAAATTATACTAGAGTTGATTTATGGCACAAATCTAACTAGTTTGTGTTTTGGGTTTTTAAGATAACTTATTCAATAAGAAGATTTAGTCCATTGGGCTTCGGCCCAGGCACATCATGAGGTCTTTTCTTAAAAATACAAGTACACAATTTTCATTAATGGGCTTGGCTTAATTAATTAAAATTGGACTTTGCTTTATCCATGAATGTTATGTATATTTATTTGCTTGTTTGTGTGATGAATGAATATGCATGGTGCATTCATGGCCCTAGAATATGTAATTAAATATGGCTTGCGTACCAATATAGATTATTGTAAAAGTTTTATTTATTTCTTAGTATAGAATTTATTTGAAAACTTTGTAAATCAAGATGAAGCCCACTAGAGTGGAGAAGCCCAACTTGAAGATTCATATGTAATAGTATAGAATCTTAGTTGTAGGTTTTTAGGCCCATGTTTGTCACGCTTTACTTTATGCACTTATATATGTGCATGATATGAATGGATGACAAAGCGTATGCCATGTAAGCCATAATAAAATGAATCCCTAAAATAGTAAGTCACAAATTTGCCTCCCTAATTCGAAAAATGTCAAGGCATCGATCATCGATCACGTAGACTAAGAGTCCTAGATATGCCCGATTATCTTTGTGAGGCATGGGTTGTGAATGTATGTTGGACTTAATAGGGAAAGGGATGCCCGAACCTATGCAACTAATAAATGGGTTTGTGCTATAACATCTTAAGATGTTAGCCATTTAATCCAAGAGTCATGTACGAGACATGATTGGAGTTTTCCTACTTAAGTAACTTAACTTGTTAGGTGTACAAGCTCAGCCTGACTAATGAGTTGTTGTGAAAAGTGAATCTTATCCCACATTAAGATCACTAACGTGAATTATTTAAAGGGATATTAATTTGGTTTATGGGATTATAATAAGACCTAATTTAATCTTACTAAGTTTTATTATTATAGATTAAAAAATGGCTTCTTCAAACAACAACTTTTCATTGCGATCAGTCCTATAAAAGGACAAATTAAATGGCACCAATTTTCATAGACTGGTCTCGAAACTTAAGAATTTTTCTTAAGTAAGAGAAGAAGTCGTATGTTTTAGATGCACCTTTGCCTGAGGAACCTACTAGGAATGCCTCTGCAGTTCAAAAGGAAACTTTTGAGACTAAGAAGAGTGATTCCAATGCCTTTATATCCTTAATCTGCAAAACAGAGAGTCCATATACAACATTAATACAAAGAGGGTTAAATCAAACGAATTGAACCCTACTTACTTCTGGCATTTTTCATTTAGGACATGCAAATGAAAAATGCATTTCAAGACTCCACAAATCTGGAGTGCTTGGGTCATTCGATTTGGAATTTTATGACACATGCGAGCCATGTTTGCATGGAAAGATGACAAAGAGTCCTTTTAACAAGAAAGGTGAAAGGGCTAGTGACTTATTAGGACTAATACACACCGATGTATGTAGACCATTAAGTACACAGGCTAGAGGTGGTTTTAGTTACTTTGTGACATTCACATATGACTTCAGTAGATATGGCTATGTCTATCTAATGAAGCATAAGTCTGAAAATTTTGAAAATTTTAAAGAGTTTAAGAATAAAGTAGAAAACCAACTTGGCAAAAGTATAAAAGCCATTTGATCAGGTCAAGGTGACAAATACTTAAGCTAAGAATTTGAAAATCATCTGAAGGAGTGTGGAATTATTTCACAGCTCACTCCTCCTGGAACACCACAATGGAATGGTGTGTCCGAAAGGAGAAATCGAACGCTGTTAAACATGATTCAATCAATGATGAGTCAAGAAAATCTTCCTGTCTCTTTTTGGGATTATGCATTAGAAACTGTTACGTTTTTACTGAACCGTACTCCAACTAAAGCAGTTGAGAAGACACTATACAAGGTATGGACTGGGAAAGAACCCAATATGTCATTTCTCAGGATTTGGGGCTGTGAAGCACATGTTAAGAAATTAACATCTGAAAAACTAGAGTCTAAATCTATTGTCCACTTATTTGTGGGTTATCCCAAAGAAACAAAGGGATACTACTTTTACTCACAAGCCAAGAACAAAGTTTTTGTTGCTCGCAAGGTTGTTTTCTTGGAAAAGGAATTCCTTCTCAAGAAAGACATTGGGAGTAAAGTTGAACTTGGAGAAATTCAAGTGCCACAAACTCCTGTAAAGGATAAGTTGGAAATGGGATCAAATTCACAATCAGTTGTGGAACAAGAACCCATTACACAAGAACCTAGAAGGTCTAGTAGGGTACATTGGGAGATTGAGAGATACGAATTTCTAATCACCTATAGTGACATTATTGAGTTAGTTGATTGTGAGGATCCAACTACCTACCAAGAAGCTATTGAGAGCCCTGACTTAGAAAATTGGCTTGAAGCCATGAAATTCGAGATGCAATCAATGTACGATAACTAGGTTTGGACTTTGGTTGATCCACCAGAAGGTGCTAAGGTAATTGAATGCAAATGGCTATTTAAACTCAAAGCTGACAAGACCTGCAAAGGTATACTAGTAGCAAAAGGTTTTCGGCAAACTCATGGTGTAGACTATGATGAGACCTTTTTGCCTGTAGTCATGCTCAAGTCCATTAGGATCTTGCTTGCCATAGCTGCATATCATGACTATGAGATATGACAAATGGATGTCAAAACTACTTTCCTAAACGAAAATCTACATGAGGATGTGTATATGACACAGCCTAAGGGTTTTGTCAATCCCAAGTATTGCGACCCTAGCAAGTGTACTAGATCGACAAGTAATAAAGTGGGGTATATTTAAGACCCTCAATATCGAACCCAAGGGAATTGTGTGTGTGGAAACTATGAAAATTAATTGTATGCTAAAGAATTCCCAATTGTTTGTGTGTATGAGTTGTTTAATTTGTATAATGTAAACTTTATAAACTAAAATATACAATGAAAAGAAATTAAATTCTACTAACAGTAAATTGAGTATGTATTAAATGCTAAAAAATTAACAATTGTGAAAATCTATAGAAATTAAAAATTGCTCAGGTTCACTCATCCACCCCATACCCAATGTGAATTAACTTTACCTAAAAGTATACATGAATGAATTTGGGAAAACCCTCTTAATCCAAGCATTCCATTCTAGAGCCAGCTATTCTAGTTGCTAAACGTCCAATTCTAGAGCCAGCCTAACAACGAGCCAGCCCAACAACTGGCCTACGCACGGGTTTAACATCCTAAGTTTGGTTTGCTTTCTCCCATTCCGAAGCCACACAACCTAAAACCCATCTATTTCACTCCACACTCTAGTCCTAAAATCACAAATACTGCACATCTAGAATCACATTCCGGAGTCGTCTAAAATATACAACATTCATGAAAGAAAAACTGAGCAAAATCATTCATAGAATTCAATCCACTAGGCTCAATACACATCAAATACATATGATGAAAACCATTCATCCATGTATGAAAAATAACTTAATAGATTGAAAAACCATGAAATATAAATAAGTAACAGTGAAATAGACCATTCATTCATGTAAAAATCAAAATATGCTCAATATTCACATTGTGAGTAGGGGATTCAAAGCTCTCCAAAGAAACAAAAGGAACTACTCACTATCCATAATGTAAAAGATGAATAAAGTAAGAGTGAAAACTATAAAACCCATTTGAAGCTGAAGATTTGAAGTTAATGAAGCTCTTTCTATTCTTCTCTAAAGTGCACCTTGATTGTAAGCTGTAATCTTCAAACAAATAACTAAAACTATGACTATATTTGTGTTCTTAAACTAAAACTAAGCTAAAAGAGTGATTTTTACAAGTAAAACTATAACACTAAATATGAAAAACTCTTCTCCAATGAAAAAAATGCGTTTTCTCTCTACTCAAATACCCTATACATGAAACCCTAGAAAAAAGACTCCATAAAAAAGAAGATTTCGTAGCTTTTATAGAGGGATCCATGAAGCCACGGCTGGGACACTTTTGTCTCAGCCGAGACACAAGAAGACAGAGTGGTAGGTTGCTTTGGGCACAGCTGGGACAATTTTGTCTCAGTCACAATGAGCTTCTGGATCAAAACACGTTCGCTAGCTGCATTGGCCATGGCTAGGACAAGTTGTCTCAGCTACGACCTTGGTGAAACGTTTAGTTTTGTTTCTGCATTGGACACGGCAGGGACAATTTGTCTCAGCCATGCCTTAGCAAAATTTTCTGCACAAAATGCAAATTAGAACCATTAATCACCCAAAAACATTAAATTTATCAAAATAACTAAAATGAACATCTGAAAAATATTTTACCACTAAAAACACTAAAAACATGCAAGATAAGACACTAAAACATACAAAATTATCCTAAAAACAAACATTAAAATCAAAGCTATCAACTACCCCACACTTAAACTTTTGCTCGTCCTTGAGCAAACAAATCATCCACAATCTTAAAAACTCAAACTCCAAATCAGAACAAGCAAATTTAGAGAGGTTATAGCAACACTCACTATAAGACACTCAGAAGAAGAAATCTATCAAAAAGACTCAAACTGATCTATATCAAACAATTTCTCGTATGTGTGTGTGAGGCTAAAATAGATTTATTTTCTTTCAAAACCAAAACTACCAGTAAATTCCAGCAATCAAGCAAACAGAGAATTACGACAATTTTGCGCTTGCAACTCAAAATAGCCATAAGCCTCTCCTTTAACACCTGAACCATAAGGGTTATCTCCACTAAACAACTCAAAACAAGATAAAATCACCAGGTCTTACATTAAGGTTGTAATGGGCTAAGGCAAAGGTTCCAATGAATTGATAAGATTAGCAAGATAGAATTAGCCAGACTACTTAGAAATACACACCACCTAGCTTGCTCAAGAAACAACTCTTTCAAAATCTATGCTCTATTGTTATCAAAAGGAAAAAAAACTAATCTTAGGACATTAATTGGATTCTTAAAATTGAAGGAAGTAGAATAATTAACACTTCCTATAAATTCTAGGTACCCCATACTTATTTTCCGCAGTGCTAAATCAACCAAAATTTTTGCAGCATAATATCTATTTTTTCTTTTTCTTTTTATTTTTTTATTATTTTTTTTAAAATGGACACGTTTACTATGAATTCATGGTAACCGTGGGATACTACTTAGGTGACAGGAGTACCAAAAGCATTAATTCTTATCATATTTGTCCCAAAATTTTTAAAACATTAAGCTCAAAAATCCCTAAAAACTTTTCAACTTCCCCTTCTTGATTGACAATCAAGAATTTCATCAAACCTATCATGCAATTTTTACTACCCCACCTAGAGTGGCCAATTCCAAAATGGAAGAGTCAAAGGCATTTAGGCTATATGGTTAAACAATAGTGCAAGCTAAAAAAATGTAGTATGCTTTTAGCATACCAATTAAGCTCAAAGGGGCTAACAATGGCAACATTTCCAAAGGTAGGTCAAAAGTCATTTAAAAATTGGTTATCAAATAAAGGCTGCTTGTATCATATTCTAATCTTAATTGAGTTGAATATTCATACTGAAGGGTGATGAGAAAGGTTTTAGATATTCCAAAATTTCTTCACTCAACTGCTTTCACTCATTGGTTTTTTTCTTTTTTCTTTTTATAAAAACTTAGCCTATTGTACTCATTAAATAAGAAATTAAATGATATATAATTAATCGAGATCAATTCAAAAGAATAACTTCACTAAATAATGCTACTACTCTCTGGCTACTCAAACCTCCTAAAAAAGCAGTTCAAATTTTTGAATTCAAATTGATTCAAATCAAGATTAACTGACGAGCTCAGGCTAATTGCAAGAGTAATTAACAACCTGACATAAACAAGAATTCTAACCAAATTAATCTATATCAAAACTAAAGGAATGCAGAATGCAATAAAATTTTAAACACAAAAGATGAAAACTACAACTAAAATCAAACAACCAATATAAAAGCTACGAAAATATGGCAAAAATGAAAGAAATTTGATTAGCAAACTACAGTCATAAAACAACAACAAATACTTAAAACATCCCATAGTTAGAAAAAAAACATCAAAAGTCAAACACAGAAAAACTAAGTTAATTAGTCTTTATCCTTAAACCCTCACCCCACACTTAAAATTTTTGCTGTCCTCAGCAAAAGACCAAAAGAGAATAAATAACAAAGAAGTGATGAGTGGAGGAAAAATCTCTAAAATCATGGCGAGGAAGGAGGTGGTGGAGGTGGAAATTAGCTATCAAATCAGGATTGTAGCATCCTAAGAGCTGTGACAATGTCATCCATACGCTGCGTGATGGAAGTGAACCCGAAATCCATCCTCTGAGTAATATTGTCAAGTCGAGTGTTAATAGTTGTTTACTGCTCAAAGGATAAGGGAATTGTTTCAGCTTTAGCTCTCTCCAATTCCGTGGATCCCTTGTGCATAGCAACCCTATATAAAGCTCGATCTGAAACCACCAAATGGCCTTGCCCTAAAAAGTGAGGATCATCAATTAGGATTGCCATATTGCACATCATTTGGCAATCAATTACCATGGGCTTGTCAACTGAAGTGCCCAACTTCGGATACTTGTGAAAGTGGGCCAAAGTAGTGAATGTGTGCAAATTCGTGAGTGTTAGGCAAACAACAAAACAACTAAAGGAAAAACACTATATCACTTCTCTTTGGCAATTCATCGAACAGGTGGTGGGCAAGATTCATTCGGCAACAAAAATAGTAACTAAAAACCCAGATGCATGAAACTAACACAACATATGCCAAAAATCATAACCAATCCAAAAATTAAAGTTAAAGAAGCAAGCTCTTGGAGATGGAAACACAAAATGCAAAGAGAAAAAATGCATTCTTGGAGAGAATTAACTAAGAAACATCAAACTCAACTTAAAGTAAAATAAAAGTTAAACTAAAACAGAGAGAAAAGAGAGAGTGACTTACACTGATTCTTGAAGAGAATGAGTGAGGAATGCAACAAAAATAAGAGGAGATGATAGATGATGCCAGAAATTTAAAGACATGTGTAGGGAAAACTTAAAAAAAAAACAAAGTAAAAGGGTTGCAACTGATCGATTTTAAATATAAAGGAGCATGACAGAAACCCTAAAGGGCACGGCTGGGACAAGTTTGTGTTAGCCGCGACATACATAAGTGTAAAACTCCTCATTTTGATATGGTCAAAGGCACGTCTGGGGACTATGTGTGGCTCTACCATGCCACCCCTCTGGAATTGAAATAAACAAAAGCCATGGCTGGACTAGTTGTCTATGCCGTGGCACAATGAATTTTCCTTTTTTTGATTTTTAACAAAGCCATGGTTGGGACTGTCTGGTCTCAGTCGTGCCCCATCTTCTGGACTCCAAACTATAGATTGGCACGGCTAGGACAGTCAGTCTTGATCATTGCACTAGTCTATTCAAAAATTTCTCTCTTGTGGGCACGTTTGGAACAAAAATGTCTCAGCCATGCATGGTTCTATCTTAGAAAACATGGGATGGGCCACGGTTGGGACATTTTTGTCTCAATCGTGCATCTATTCTATCTCACCAAAATATTAATGGCCATGGCTAGGACTATATGGTCTCAGCTGCGATGAGCCAAAATTTGCACTGTTATGCTTAAATTTCTTCCTCTCATCAGCAAAATCCTTGAAAATTTTCCACTCTAACAAGAACAACTAATCACCATTCTCTAGACAAAATCGACAATACTAGAAATTTAAACTTACAAGAAATTGAATTCAAATTAAAAAGAAGAGAAATTTAGTTCAAAGGTAAGAAAGAGTTCTGGGTTTAACAAGTCGTCAGCTCGACTTCATAGCTCTCATGGATCATGGAACATCAAAGAGCTTGTATCGCACTACCCTAGCATTAAATTTGAATTTATCTTGTACAAGCATGCATTGAGTAGAGTGATTTAGTTTCCCCTCAGAAATTGCATTGTGATCCTTCCGCTTTTTCCTTTTAACAAATTTGGTAAGCTTATTTTAGCTTCCAACAACCAATTCTTTCTCTTTCTTGGTGTGCATCAACCATTTCCCCAGAGTGTCATCAATAAAACATCTTCAGACCTTGCTTTCATCTCCTCAAAAGAATTTTGAAAATAGCAAATTGACTCTAAGAATTGTTTCCTTGAGATTCCCAAATTTAATTTCCTGCAAAGCAAATAAGGCTTTAGATTGATGCTTGCACCTAAGTCACCTAGGGCATTCCCAACAAAATTTCCATCAAGTTCGCATGGTATTGTAAAACTACCAGGGTCCTCTAATTTTTCAAGAGCTTTGTTGGTCAGGATGGCATTATAATTTTCTAATAATTGAATTGTCCCTATTGCTTCTAACTTCTTCTTGCTAGAGCATATCTCTTTTAAAAATTTAGCATACTTAGTTATATGAAGTAAGGCATCAACAAATGGCAAATTTATGTGCAACTTCTTCAACATATCCAAAAACTTAGCTAACTGATCATTTTTCCTAGCCTTGTTAGCTGCAACAGGGAAAGGTAACAATGACTCATCCATAACATTCCCTTTTTTAGGTAAAATACTCTTACCTTTATTAATGGGCTCTTGGACATTTTGAGCAAATTTAGGTTCTGAATTACATACCTGCATTGTAGGTTCCACCAAAATAGAAAAAGATTGATTACCCTCATCCTCGCCGTATAGCTCTTTACCATTTCTCAAAGTGATTACTTTCACCCTCTTCCTTTGGATTTCGATCAACATTAGATGGGAAAACACCAGGTGGTCTTGTGGATAAGGAGTCAGCTAACTATCTGATTTGTGTCTCCAAATTCTTCTTTGAAGCATCTTGGTTTCGATTCCATTGCTCTTGAGATTTCCATCTTGATTCTTGGCTTGTCATGAATTGTTGTTGGCTATTCATGAAACTAGCAAAACATGTCTTTTAAATTTGGCTTTTTTTTTAAATGGGTGGCCTTGATTGGACTCCCAGTGGATGATGGTATGGTTGAGGTTGGGGTTGATTAGAATTTTTCCCTTAATGGTGGTTAAGTGGATAGGGGGCTTGGTAATGATTGGTGGCTTGTGGTTAGTGAGGCTGAGTATGATTATGGTAGGCATTTGAGTGGTAAAGGGCTTGTGCTTGTGGTTGAGAAGAGGAAGCATGTTGATTTCCATCTTTTCAAGAGAAATTGGGGTGATTTCTCCATCCCGGATTATATGAATTGCTGTAGGGATCATTCCTTCTAAAATCTCCTAATGCATTTACATCTCCTACAATTCCTCCTTCTTGGACAACTTGCCCACTTTCACACAGCCCACTCCCTTGATTTACTGCAGCCACATTTTGAACCTTCAAGCCGCTTAACTTTTTTCTCACCATTTCTAGTTGTGCTTTTAACAATGCCACTTCATCTACATTGTGTAACCCTTGCCTTCTGGGGACTTATCTAGGGGCAGTCCAATGAGAGTCATTTGCTGCCATCTCATCCAACAACTGAAAAACGTCCTTAGGTAGCTTGTTCAAAAAAAATCCTGCTAATGCTGCATCCAATAATAACCTTATTTGAGGTGTAACTCCACCATAAAACATGGTCATCAATTGGTAAACAGTTATCTCATGATGCAGATAGCTTCTCAATAATCTCATAAACCTCTACCAAGCTTCGTGAAAAGGCTCCTCATCCATTTGATGGAAACTCATGATGCTATTTCAAATGCTTGTAGTCTTGTTGGGAGGGAAAAATCTCATTAGAAACTTCTCTTGCATCTGATCCTATGACAATATTGCGTGGTAACATTTGTAGCCACTCTATTACTTTGCCAATCAAAGTGCATGGAAACAGCTTCAACCTTACTGCATCCGTACTAACACCCAAAATTTGGACTGTGTCACTAACTTCTAGAAATATGTCGATATGATGAGCTGGATTTTCTACTTTCGAACAAGAGAATTGATTCCTCTGTACCATAGTAATGGTGGCTGGCTTGAGCTCAAATTGTACCCCTCTCGATAATACAATTGTTCGATGATCTTCGTTCCACTTTGGCACAGCGTAGTCTCTTATGCTCCTTTGCCTAGGCATTTCTTCGCTTCGTGCCCATGGCATCTCTTTATGTGCCCTTGGCACTTGTTCATTCTCGAGAGAAAACTCATCAAGAGGAGGATCTGGCTCCATCTCATTATCTCTATTAGCTCTCGTTCTTTGGTGTAGGGTCCTTTCGATTATAGGATCAAAAGGCAATAATTACTCTTGTCTTGTTCTGTTCATGCACCAATTTCACTTGAAAAGAATCAAGAAAAATAAAATAAGGAAAAGAAAACACATACAAATAATAATCATAGCTTACTAACAATGCCAAATCCCCGATAATGGTGCCAAAAACTTGTTGCAACCCTAGCAAGTATACTAGATCGATAAGTAATAAAGTGGGATATATTTAAGACCCTCAATATCGAACCCAAGGGAATTGTGTGTGTGGAAACTGTGAAAATTAATTGTATGCTAAAGAAATCCCAATTTTTTATGTGTATGAGTTGTTTAATTTGTATAATGTAAACTTTAAAAACTAAAATATGCAATGAAAAGAAATTAAATTCTACAGACAATAAATTAAGTATGTATTAAATGCTAAAAAATTAACAAGTGTGAAAATCTATAGAAATTAAATGTTGCTCAGGTTCACTCATCCACCCCATACCCAATGTGAATTAACTTTACCTAAAAGTATACATGAATGAATTTGGGATAACCCTCTTAACCCAAATGTCCCATTTTGGAGCTAGCTATTCTAGTTGCTAAACGTCCTATTCTGGAGCCAGCCTAACAACTAGACTACGCACGGTTCTAACATCCTAAGTTTGGTTTTCTTTCCCATTCCGAAGCCAAACAACCCAAAACCCATCTATTTCACTCCACACTTTAGTCCTAAAATCACAAATATTGCACATCTAGAATCACATTCTAGAGTCGTCTAAAATATATAGCATTCATGAAAGAAAAATGAGCAAAATCATTCATAGAATTCAATCCACTAAGCTCAATACACATCAAATACATATGATGAAAACCATTCATCCATAAATGGAAAATAACTTAATAGATTGAAAAACCATGAAATATAAATAAGTAACAGTAAAATAGACAATTCATTCATGTAAAAATAAAAATATGCTCAATATTCACATTGTGAGTAAGGGATTCAAAGCTCCCTCAAGAAACAAAAAGGACTACTCACTATCCATAATGTAAAAGATTAATAAAATAAGAGTGAAAACTATAAAACCCATTTGAAGCTGAAGATTTGAAGTTGATGAAGTTCTTTCTCTTCTTCTCTAAACTGCACCTTGATTGTAAGTTGTAATCTTCAAACAAACAACTAAAACTATGACTATCTTTGTGTTCTTAAAGTAAAACTAAGCTAAAAAAAAGTAATTTTTACAAGTAAAACTATAACACTAAGTATGAAAAACTCTTCTCCAATGAAAAACTGTGTTTTCTCTCCACTCAAATACCCTATACACGAAACCCTAGAAAAAAGACTCCATAAAATAGAATATTTCATAGCTTTTATAGAGGGATCCATGAAGCCACAGCTGGGACACTTTTGTCGTAGCCGAGAAACAAAAAGACAAAGTGGTAGGTTGCTTTAGGCACAGCTGGGACAGTTTTGTCTCGACCGCGGCGAGCTTCTAGATCAAAACATGTTCATTGGCTGCATTGGCCACCGACTGGGACAAGTTGTTGTCTCAGCCGCAACCTTGGTGAAACGGTGAGTTTTGTTTTTTGTTTAGACACGGCAGGGACAGTTTGTCTTAGCTATGCCTTAGCAAATTTCCTGCACAAAATGCAAATTAGAACCATTAATCACCCAAAAACTTTAAATTTATCAAAATAAATAAAATGAACATATGAACATTATTTTACAACTAAAAACATGCAAGATAAGACACTAAAACATGCAAAATTATCCTTGACTGGGCTATAGCAAGTTTACTAGATCGGCTAGTAATATAGGGAAATAAGATTATGACCAAAAATATCGAACCCAAGGGAAACTTGTGCTTGTATGTGCTATTTTAATTTCAAAACCAATTTTTGTGTGTAAAAGAAAGAAGAGAAATCCCAAATTTGTGATGATTGAATAATTAAAACTAAAAACAATAATTTAAAACCAAAATAAAACAATTGAACAAGCTAAAGGAAAGAAAAGATCTATTGAAAGTAAGTAAATTGAATGAGGTAAAAATCAATATTAAAAAAACTTTTACTAAAGGACTATCCACTTTAACAAGTATTCCTATGACTTAAACAAAAGAAAACATACATGTGATTATGGAGAATTCAGTTTAATAAACCCAGATAACTTTATTCAAGATTATCATTCCAAGCATCAAAATTTTCTCATTTAGATAAACTTAACACTTAGCATAGAGAACTGAATTAACTCTCCTAGATGTCTATTAAAGCCTTTCTTAAGAGATTTAACTTCTACCTATTCTTAGTTACCCTTTTCTCAATCTTAACTTACTCAAATCAACACATAATTATAGCTTATTCACGTTATAATCATGTATTAATCCAAATAAATTAACCTAAGAGCATGCAAGCCAATAATCAATTCAAATCAATTAATTAACCAATGCTTAATCAAGTTAAAATCAACTTAAATTGAGTAAAGACAAGACTATGTTTAAGAACTAAGAAATAACTAACTTGCATTGAATTGAAGAACAAACTCAAGTCATAACAATATAAGTTAAGGATTCAAGTATCCTTTAGCAAAACTTAAAGAAAACTACTCACAAGACACTCTTAAAATAAAAACAAAGTTTGAAAAAAAATAGTAAAACTAAGTAACGTAAAAACAAGGTAAAGAAAATAATGCTTAATTCTAAGGTTCCTCTGCTTCCTCCTCCTTTTCTATATTTCAGCTAGCTATTTATAGGAAAAAGAAGACGTGGATTCCTTCTCAAATTCTTAGAATCAAATATGAAGTAATTTCTGCCCAAAATAGGAAGTTCGATAAAATCCTTCGCGAAGTTGGAGTAGCAAATATGTGGCCAAGGCTTTCATTGTGTATTTCTACACATGACCACGGGTTCCTTAAGCATTCCTTCACACGTGGCCACGTGTGGTCCTTCTCTTGGAATCCACATGGTCATGTGTCTTTAATGCTTCCTCCTTTTAGTCTTTCACGTAGCCATGGATGAAAATACAAAGCAATTCACGTGGCCATGTCTTCTAAGCATCAAACCTTCACGTGGCCACGGGTGGATTTATTTAGTAACTTTATGTGGTCACGTGTAAAGGCTCTGGACTAAATGCTAAATTGTCTCGCATCAATTCTTCATATTTGCATTTTTACCCTAAACTTTGCCCTTTTTGCATTCTAAGCCCTTTTATATCAATTTTAACCTAAAAATCAATCAAAACATGGAATTAACTTCAAAATCATCAATGTTAACAAATTACCTCTAAATTAACCTAAATAAAACCAAAACAACTAAATAACACAACTAAAAACATATCAAAAACTATATATAATTCACACTTATCAAATACCCCACCCTTAAACTTTGCTTGCCCTCAAGCAAATTAGAACAATTCCACCTTCAAAACCATCAAACTTGAACATAGATATGCAATTTCAAAACCAAACTTAGAATTTTTAACAAAAGCACTTAATATAACCTCTAAATAGATCAACTTCGAACAAGAGAATATAAGCTAGTTTCCTTGAGTGTGTGCAAGACCAAATCATTTTAAGCAATTTTAAAAATCAAAACATCAACATAACTAGGTAATGAAGTATAGAATATATGAATGCATAAGCATACAATCAGTTTCGTGCTTGAAACTCTAGAAACACAATAGGCCTCTCCTTTAGCACCGGAACCCGTAGGTCATCTCCGCAAAACAACTCAAAACAAACTTAAAATCACTTAGGTCTTTCAAGAGTTGTAATGGGGCTAAGGTATTGGTTAACAAAGAATGGATAAAAGATAATCAAAGTGAATAGCAACTCTAAGATAAAATAGATTACTAAACCCCAATAACTTTAACAACATATTTTGCTCGTTCTTGCCTCACTTTCAAACTTTCTTTATGCCCTTTTACCAAGAAGTCATTTTTTTCATTTTTCCTTGTACTACCCCACACTTATATTTTTCATATTTGCTAGCTCTATTTTTCTTTCTTTTTCCTTTTCTCAAACTTTAAACGTTTTTTAAGAAACTAGCATTCACAAGCTAACCTCAAGGTAATATAAGGTAAATTTCTCACTTTAACTTTATCAATGACTTTTCATAAGATTTTCTTGCTAAACCCAATAAAACTTTAATCTTTTTATACATCCATTTAATCCTAAAGTGGCCAATTCCATAGGGTGAGAAAAAGGCTTTTTAGGTTATATGGTTAAAATATTAGGTGTAACAAGAAAATATTAATGGTACGCATTAAGCATACCCTATAGGCTCAAAATGACTTAACAAAGGATAATTTCATCAAGGTAGGACATAAGACTTTAAGAAAGTTTATCAAGAAAATTGTTTCCTAGATCATTTTCTAAGTTGTTTGAGTTGTTCATATGCTTTGAAGGGTGATGAGGAAGGTTCTAGTGCTCTAAATTTCCTTACTTCACTACTTTATTGTATTGATTTTTCTTTAAGTCAAAAATTGGTCTAAGTGCTTTCAAGAATTTGGAAACTAACAAATATTTATCAAGCTAAAGATTAACCTATCCAAAGGCATATTAAACAACATAAATGTTCTCTTGCTAAGCAATGGTTCAAAACATGCATATTCCATATCCAAGTTCAATTTGTTCAAAGTTTTGAAGTAACTAGGGCAAACTAAGTTCTCATGCAAACAAAGTGAAAAGGTGAACTACATAAGTCTTCAATAAGTTTTACAAACTTAAGGAAACAAATAAAACAAAAACCAAACTAACTAACAGAAAACAAAACATAAAACACAAAATAACAAAGTTTGATTCATGAAAAAGAAAAGAAAAGTTGAAGACAAACTCCCTGAAATGAGGCTACCCCCTCCTCAAAATTTTGCAATCCATAGCAAATGATGATCTATTCCGGTGGAGGTGGAGGTGGAGGTGGAGGAAACCGCTGCCAAAAATGGTGGATAAAGTGCTCAACCTTTCTATTTCCTTCCATCACCGTATCCCGTAGCATGTCTAATCTTCCTTGCATTTGATCTGGCCTAATTTGTTGAGCATCCAAACGGCTACTTAATTGATTAAATAGACCTTCCCATTCAGGTGTTGTAGGTTCATTGATAGGGGAAGGCACAACTGTGGTAATATACTCCTTATTTGGTTCCTCCTGCTACTCCTCAATCTAAATATTGTTCTCTCTTAGGTATTCCTCCCGGGTTGCCCAATGAGCTCGAGGCTTAAGAATCAAAATTTTCATCTGCTTGAGCATCTTCTTATCAATGCAAGGTAATTCTCCTAGAAATGAATCTCCATAACCCAGATGTTCAACTGCAATTGCCATCACTGTAGCTATCCATCCAATGGAAATATTATCCATATGTCCTGGCATTTTCTGCAATTCTTTAATCCGAGCTGCTATAATGCTCGCTCCATTGATTGCTATGCCATCCATCATGCATCGAAGAACCATTGCTTGAGACACACTAATAGTGCTTGCATTCTTCAAATTATTGTACATGCTCTTTGCCAAAAACCAATGAATGATTCTTAATGCATGATTCCGTAAAGCATGGACTTTGCATTATCCCCCTACCCATAGCTCATCTAATTTAAGATCCTTGATTCGTTTCCAATTCTCTATAGGGGATGCATCTTCCAATTCAGTTGGGGAATTTGGCACAAATCCTAAAATTTTAGAAAACTGACTGAAAGTCAAGGAATATCCTTTCTTACAAAACATAAAACCGATTGTGCCGTCCTTCGCATCTCTCTTAAAGTAGCATTCAAAAGAATACAAAAAATCACGTGCCATATCTGGATATACTTTCGGTTTCTTTGCAATGAACTTCTCCCAGCCAATATTTTGGATCAATGGTTCTATATCATGATCCCACAGATTTCCAATCGGAACATTGAGAAACAATTGACTTAGATAAGTGGGCTGGACATAGGTACACTTGCTAAAGTAGTCAATTTTATTGATCTTAGCCTTGTCCACATATGACGGAATGCGTACACTGGAAGAACATGCTACATCAGGATATTTGGTTCTTCGAGGTGCCACTAAAAAGAAAGAAAAACATAATGTCAGTGTCAATCCCAAAATATACTAAGGTGTAAGCACGTGAATCATGCATTGAATGAACTGAAGTATACTTGGATGAAATGAAAATTGATAGCATAAATATGCCATATATATGTGGAGATCAAAATGATAGGCATTAAATGTATTCAATATATTGGGCACAAAGAACATGTCACTACAATACCTATCATGCATGAATAGACTCATGAACCAATCTTTTAAGAAGTAAATTAGGTCATAAAGCATCCCTGCAAATCATAAACATGCTATCCAAAGAGTGAAAGTTAAATGTTTTTAAAGAAAAACTCATTGAGGCATTTTATCAAGCATGTTATAAGCACAAGTTTGAGTATCAATTTAAAGATCATAACAAAGATTGTTCATTATCCAATTACATACCAAGCATCTATGACATGCATGTAAGACTCATAAACATCCAAAGAGATAAAAGAAAGTGACATGACAACAAAATGTAGAGTGCAAAGTAACCTCAAAACCAAACATGTATAAGCAATAAGGCATAAAACAATGAAATGAATGATATGGAAATGACAAATAAGAAGCAAGGAGAGTAGATACTTACTTAAAGATGAGAACTGAACCAAAATATAACACCAAATTGAAGTAGTGTGTGTGAGTTGTGAAAAACCCTAGTGTAGTGGAGAATGGGGAAAAGGAAGAGATGATAGGTAGGAGAGAGAGAAAGAATGACAAAAAGAGAGAAAAATGGTGGTCGAAGATGGTGGTGATCGGTGGTACGTGAAAAATCCATGGTCACGGGTTGATCTTTGTGTTGGTAAGGCGTGAGCACGGGTGAGAGCAAGTATAAGGTGAAGAAGAAGAAAGGAAAAAGTCGTGAAAGTGTGTATATAGGCAGTGGGATGGGGTGTGGCCATGTGAGGTTCAAGGGAAGAACCACACGTGGTCACATGTGCTCTTGTGCAAGGATAATGCGTGGCCACGTGTGGTCCTTCTCTGGGAATCCACGTGGTCACGTGATTTAAGTTAAATGGTGTAGTAACCTTAGACGTGGCCACGTGATGTTTCTCTTGTGAAATACACATGGTCATGTGATTTAAATGGTCTTTGGTAGTGTAGCAACCCGTGGCCACGTGATGGCAAAGGGAAAGCCACACGTGGTCATGTGTCCATGTATTTTTCTGCATCTTTGAACATAAACGCACAATTAAGATTCGTTAAATGCAATTTTTCCATTTCAAGCTTTTAAAACACCAATTCTTTTTTAAGAAAAACATGTCTTCATTATAAAACCTTGTTAATGTCCTTTTTTCATGAATCAAAACACAAAAACACACAAAAATGCAAAAAAAAAACAAAAAATTTGACTGGAAACATAAAAAAGATAAAAATTTGAAGTTCTAAGTTTTTAGAGTCTCCAGCTAGACTCTCCAAACTATTTTTTTAAGTATCTCGCAGAACCATGGTTTGAGCCGTTTTGATTTCAACTTTCATTTGGTCTTTTCTTTATAAAATGCTGCATTGTCATATAACCATTGTTGAATTTTATCACGTTCATTGAACCTTCATTGAGGTTGCACTAAGGGCTTAAAATTATCCATCATGGGTGTACAATGTGTACAATGACTAATCCTTTTCAAGTCGGATATTGCCCAATCAATTGCTCCTTTGTGCTTTTTAAGGATTTCAATGAGCATTTCTTCTTCCAAATCTGTCAATAAAGATGAAACAATTACCAGATCAACACTATCACTTAAAAAGATATATTTTAAATGAGATGGAAGTGTTTTAAGTTCAAAATCTCCCTTAGAAGGGGACGGTTCACCTCCATTTCCTTATCTTCACTATGCTTTTGTTCCAAATTTTGTATCAACTCTTTCTCCTTTGTATCCAACTCTTCCATTGTCTTAGAATTCATTAAACAACTTTGAAGCTCATTATTGAGAATGATTTCCTCTTGTTTTGTATTGACACATTCTTGAATTTCATTGACAAAATGAATAGACTCTTCAAAATCATATGAGGGGTGTTGTAAAATTTTATTGACATTAAAACTCATTTTCTCCTCGTTGAATCTCAAAGTGACCGTTTGTCCATGAACATCGATTAGAGCTCTTACTATGTTCAAGAATGGCCTCCCCATAATTAATGGCACCTTTTTATCTTCTTCCATGTCCATATCAACCGGAAAGATAAAATTTCTGACTTTTACCAATAAGTCCTCAATGATTCCTTTTGGCCTCTTCACCGATCTATCCGCCAATTGAAGTGTCATTCGGGTTTCCTTCAAATCACCTAGATTCAATTTCCTGTAAATTGAATAAGGCATCAAATTAATACTAGCATCCAAATCACATAAAGCATGCCCAACAAAATTCTTCCTAGTTCACAAGGCAATGTAAAACTACCAGGATCTTCTAATCTTTCAGGAATTTTATTGGTTAATATGGCACTACAATTACCAGATAGTTAAACCGTTCCTATGCCTTCTAGCTTTTTCTTATTAGTGCACAATTCCTTCATAAATTTAGCATATTTAGGCATGTGTAATAAAGCTTCAGCAAATGGTAAGTTTATATGTAGTTTTTTAAATATGTCTAAAAATCTACTCAATTGTTCATTTTGTTTTTCTTTTCTAGCTAGAACAGGAAAAGGTAATTGAGATTCATCAAGAATAGTAGAAATAAGTTTTTCTTTACCTTTACCCTTCTCAACCGTAGGAGACACTTTTTCATTATTTTTAGAATTAGAAACACTTACCTCCATTGTTGTTTCCACCCTTTGGAAAGAATTCTTACCAAGTTCAATCTTCTCTAACTCTTTCCCACTCCTTAAGGTGATTGCTTTGGCTTCCTCCTTTGGATTTTAGTCTACATTGGATGGAAATGTCCCTTGAGTTCGGTTAGATAAAGAACTAGCAAGTTGCCCTATTTGGTTTTCTAGATTCCTAATGCATGCCTCTTGGTTCCTCATCCAAATATCTTGCGATTTCCATCTAGCATCTTGGCTATCTGAAATTGAATTTTGGGAGGCCATAAAGTTTGCAATCATTTCTTCAATGTTCGATTTCTTTTCTTGAGGAGGGGGAGGTTGAGATTTTTGAAAATCGGGTGGTTGGTGGTATGATTGTGATGGGTATTGGTTTGGATAATGTGGTGGCACTTGGTTTTGATATGGAAGTTGATTATTGGGAGGTTGATTATGGTTAAGTTGAGGTCTAGGATTAATGTTAGAAGAATAACCTTGATTACTTTCCCTCCATGAAAAATTTGGATGGCTTCTCCATCCCGGATTATAAGTGTTGCTATACGGATTCAAGGCATTTAATTCTTCTACCATTCCTTCATTATTCTTCATTCCTAAAGGTCTTGAAATTCCTATATAACAATCAACTTCATTAGATAGCATAGAAACATTTTTAGCTTTAAGTTCATTTATTTCTTTTAAATGTCTTTTTTCCATTAATTCTAATTAAGCTTGTTAACATGGCTACTTCATCAATATTATGAACTCCCTATTTCTTTTGAGTTGCTCTAGAGGTTGCCTATTGAGCATCATTGGTGGCCATCTCATCAAGAAGCAAAAATGCATCTTTGGGAATTTGGTTCATGAAACTACCATTTGAGGCTACATCTAGCAAAGATCTTGTTGATGGATGGGCACCTGCATAGAAGATATGCATTAGTTGAAAAATAGAAACTTTATGATGTGGACAACTTTTTAAAAGTCTCCTAAATCTTTCCCATGCTTCATGGAATGGCTCCTCATAAAATTGTTGAAAGTCACTAATTTGTTTCCTAATGAGGGCAGTCTTAGTAGGTGGGAAGACTTGCAAAGAAATTTTTCTTGCAATTGTTGCCAAGAATGGATGGATTGATTTGGTAGCATTTGTAGCCAATCCCTAGCTTTTCCTATGAGGGTAAATGGGAAGAGTTTCAACCTAATTGCATCAGTCGATACATTAGGAATTTGCACAGTGTCACTCACTTCTAAGAACATTTCCAAATGTTGTGCAGGATCCTCTATGTCCGAACTCGAAAATTGGTTTCTTTGTACCATAGTGATGGTAACGGGTTTAATCTCAAAGGGTTGGTGGTGAGGAATCCTAATAGTTCTATGTTCTTCATTCCACCTAGGAATAGCATAATCCCTAATGGTTCTAAGTCTATACCCATTCACGGGAGCTTGGTGGGGTATGTGTTGCTCTTCGATCCTAGGTGGTGGATCATTCATAGGTTGTTCTATTTCTGTGTCATTCATGTTGCCTCTTAACCTTCTAATCCTATGGATTGTCCTTTCAATTTGAGGGTTTAATGGTAGGATGGGGTTGTCTCTCACCATAAACCACTAGTCACCCAAAAAAAATAAGAAAATAGATGAAGAAGAGAAGAAAAACACACAAAAATAACTTTAAAATCAAAATAAACAAACGCCAATGTTTCCCCGGCAACGGCACCAAAAACTTGATCGGGCTCTAGCAAGTGTACTAGATCGACTAGTAATATAGGGAAATAAGATTATGACCCAAAATATCGAACCCAAGGGAAACTTGGGCTTGTATGTGCTATTTCAATTTCAAAACCAATTTTTGTGTGTAAAAGAAAGAAGAGAAATCCCAAATTTGTGATGATTGAAGAATTAAAACTAAAAACAATAATTTAAAACCAAAATAAAACAATTGAACGAGCTAAATTAAAGAAAAGATCTATTGAAAGCAAGTAAATTGAATGAGGTAAAAATCAATATTAAAAATAACTTTCACTAAAGGACTATCCACCTTAATAAGTATTGCTATGACTTAAACAAAAGAAAACATACAAGTGATTATAGAGAATTCAGTTTAATAAACCCAGATAACTTTATTCAAGATTATCATTCCAAGCATCAAAATTTTCTTATTCAAATAAACTTAACACTTAGCATAGAGAACTGAATTAACTCTCCTAGATGTCTATTAAAGCCTTTCTCAAGAGATTTAACTTCCACCTATTCTTAGTTACCCTTTTCTCAATCTTAACTTACTCAAATCAACACACAATTATAGCTTATTTAGGTTATAATCATGTATTAATCCAAATAAATTAACCTAAGAGCATGCAAGACAATAATCAATTCAAATCAATTAATTAACCAATGCATAATCACGTTAAAAATCAACTTAAAATTAAGTAAAGACAAAACTATGTTTAAGAACTAAGAAATAACCAACTTGCATTGAATTGAAGAACAAGCTCAAGTCATAACAATATAAGTTAAGGATTCAAGTATCCTTTAGCAAAAGTTAAAGAAAACTACTCACAAGACATTCTTAAAATAAAAATAAAGTTTGAAAAAAAACAGTAAAACTAAGTAACGTAAAAACAAGCTAATGAAAATAATGCTTAATTCTAAGGTTCCTCTGGTTCCTCCTCCTTTTATGTGTTTCAGCTAGCTATTTATAAGAAAAAAAAGATGTGGATTCCTTCTCAAACTCTTAGAATCAAATAGGAAGTAATTTCTGCCCAAAATAGGAAGTTCGATAAAATCCTTCGCGAAGTTGGAGTAGCAAATACATGGCCACGGCTTTCATTGTGTATTTCTACACGTGACCACGGGTTCCCTAAGCATTCCTTCACACGTGGCCACGTGTGGTCCTTCTCTTGGAATCCACATGGTCACGTGTCTTCAATGCTTCCTCCTTTTAGTCTTTCACGTGGCCATGGATGAAAATACAAAGCAATTCATGTTGCCATGTCTTCTAAGCATCAAACCTTCACGTGGACACAGGTGGATTTCTTCAGTAACTTCACGTGGTCATAAAGGCTCTGGACTGAACGCTAAATTATCTCGCATCAATTCTTCATATTTTCATTTTTGACCCTAAATTTTGCCCTTTTTTTCATTTTAAGCCCTTTTATATCAATTTTAACCTAAAAATCAAACAAAACATGGAATTAACCTTAAAATCATCAATGTTAACAAATTACCTGTAAATTAACCTAAATAAAACCAAAACAACTAAATAACACAACTAAAAACATATCAAAAACTATATATAATTCACACTTATCAATCCTAAAAACAAACATTAAAATCAAAGCTATCACCAAGCATCCTAACATGGTTTGCAAAATTCAAAAATACATTTATGGATTAAGGTAAGCATCCCGGAGTTGGAATCTCCGTTTTGATGAAGTAGTCAAAGAATTTAACTTCATCAAAAATGAAGATGGGCCTTGTGTGTACAAGAAGGTTAGTGAGAGCATAATAGTATTTCTGGTCCTATATATGGATGACATCCTTCTTATTGGGAATGACATTCCAACATTGCAAAAGGTTAAGCAATGGTTGGAGAAATGTTTCTCAATGAAAGACTTAGTGAAGCCGAGACAATACTTGGTATTCAGATCTATAGAGATAGATCACATCAGCTTTTGGGACTAAGTCAAGAAAAGTATATAGATAAAGTACTAAAGCATTTTAGTATGGGAGACTCAAAGAAAGGGTACATACCTTTGGCTTTGGGAGTTCCTTTTGCTAAAGAAAAGTGTCCTAAAACTAAAGAGGAGAGGGACAACATGAGTAAAATCCTATATGCATATGCTATTGGATCTATCATGTACGTTATGTTATATACTAGGTTGTATGTTACTCATGCATTGAGTATAACCATTAGGTTTTAGTAAGACCCTTGTGAGAAGCATTGGTCTATTGTAAAGGGGATTCTTAAGTACCTGCGAAGGACTAAGGATCACTTCTTGGTGTATGGTGGTCAAGAAGAGCTTGTCATACAAGGTTATGATAATGCTGCTTTTCAGACCAGCACTCAGGATTCAAGATAGCAATCTGGTTTTATTTTTGTTTTGAATGGTGGTGCTGTCAATTGGAGAAGCTCAAAGCAAGAGACCGTTGTCGACTCAACTACAGAATCTGAGTATATTGTAGCAAGTGAGGTTGCAAAGGAGGTTGTTTGGATTAGAAATTTCATTTTTGGATTAGGAGTGGTCCCAAGCATCCTAGATCCATTAGAAATTTTCTGTCATAACAATGGGGCCATGCACAAGCAAAAGAGCCCCGGTCACACCAGAAATCAAAACACATACTCAGGATGTACCACCTCATCAGAGAGATCATTGATCGTAGGGATATCAAGATTAGCAATATAGCAACTGAAAATAATGTAGCAGATCCATTGACGAAACAGTTGCATCAAAATATGCACGAAACACATTTGAGAGCATTCGGTCTTAGAGTTATGCCCAATTGGGACTAGTGCTTGTAGGAGATTGTTAGTGTAAGCCCTAGCCCCAATACATTGTTATAAAACATTTAAGTTAATAAATGAGGTATTTGTTTTATCTATTGTATTCCTATGCCTATCAAATGATAGAACTGTCCAAGAATGTTGTTTCAGTTTAAGATATCATGTATGAGGCATATGGTTGTAAGACCTTGAAACAATTGAGACTTCATTCTAAATATCCCTAGTCAGTCATTGTTATGGGAATAACAAATGAAATAAGACTAGCATGCTCTCTCTGATAAGTTGAGTTATGTCTTACGGATCGTAAGGACTAAAGTGTCAATCAGAGATCATAGATACATGTTTAGAACATGGTATCTGGATTCGATCTGTTCCTGAGAGCACTACATGGTACAAGTCATAAGTGTTTCTCATGTGCAAGTTTTGCATCGGAGTTCATAGACCTAAAATCTCTATGAAACTCTTTATGAATTACTATGTACTTTGACATACACCTAACGTACTCATAACAGAGTGAAAAGTATGGGTATGCTTGGGTATGCACTGATTCATGTTAGAGAGCATGAGAGAAGTAAAGGGATTACCCCTCTCGATTAGAGAGAAAATATCATCGGCCACTTGATCAGTGAACCAAAAAGTGTATGGCCATACCAGATGAAATAATGAGTAATCATTATTTATTTGAGAGTTCAGTGTCATTAGAATATCAAGAAAGGAATTAGTATATATATAAGAATGACTAGTTCCATGCCTTATATTAATTCTGATATTTATGGGTAAAGACTATGCAAAATTGCATTAGGTCACTAAATGCCATTTGCATTTTTATTTAATTTGGAATGCTATAATATCTTGCTAGAGAATATATATAGCCTTTGGATCATTTATTAATTCATTGCTAATATTAAATGGACCTATAGGATCGCACACAAAGCATTGGGCTTAAAATATTTAAATAGAGTATTGGCATTAATTTGGGCTTTTATTTAAAGTCAAATTAATGTATGTAATGGGTATTAAAATTGCTTAATGGACCTTGGTCCATGAGAGAGGGAATTTCGGCATTAGTAGGTTTAATTTCAATTAATTAATTATCTTGGATTAATTAATGTAATTGAGTATTAAATCCTAAATTGTATTTAATCAAGATATAATACTTAAGAGGGAATTAATGTGGCCGAAATTCAAGCTAGGAATCTTAGTTGAATTTGGCAACTACTAACCCTAAAGAAGTAGTTTGTTTTGATTAAATGACTAATGCAAATTTAAATTAATTTGAATTTTAAAAACCTAATAGAATTTGAATTAATTTAAATGACTTTATTAGGAAGTGATGGAGGATGAAAATTATACCTAATTCTAGGGGATTTCGGCCAACACAAGTTTTCCTAATCTAGTGATATAAATTGATTAAGTCTAGTTGCCCTAGTTAGTCTTTTCTCTCTTTTTGTGCCGCCACTCTCAAGGGAAAAGGACTCTTTCTTCTTCCTTTGGATTTTGGGCAGCCATTAGTGAACCTTAGGAAGAACAAGATCAGATCTTGTGTCTTCATTTGAATACCCATAGCCAAGTACACAAAGATTAGAGCTAGCACTCTAGTTTTAAGCCATCTTTGCAAGTGTGTGTGTGCATAGAGTGGTGTGGCGTAAAGGCTACTCCTTTGGCATTGGTGTTCGAGATCAGTAGTATATAAGTCTATCTTATATATTAGCCATAGAAAAAATTAAGTTTTAAAAGCATCCAAGGTTGTAAGTTTTCAAAATCCTAAAATTGCATGTTTTGATTTTATGTTGTATATTGCATGGCATGAATGATCAAATTTTTAATTTTTCCGTTGCGTGATCTTGATTTTTATGCCATGTGATATCTCTTCAATATAAGCATCCATGCAAAGTTTCTCATGATAGGTCTCTAATGTACTTATACTTCTGACAAGCATCTACATGTTAACTTTGATTATCTCAATGATTACAACTAATGAGAACTATTTCTTGAACCATTCAAGAAGTATAACATGTGCTAATCTATCCGTATTAACAATGTCCTATCTTGTTAATCCTATAACTAGGGACAATTTAGGTATCAACACATTTTCATACAATAGGTATCTCATATCATGAACTCTTCATGATTTCCTTTGTATTGTGTTTATATACCAAGGGCTACATTCTATAGTTTAAGTCACGTGTATGCAAATGTTAATACAAAATAGTACTAAAGAATGTATGGATGCCTTATACATGGATAATAACCCTATTACATATGGGTTCTAAGGCATATCACTAACATCCTCTTCCTAAGTAAGGTGAAGCGGGCCTATGTCGAGTCTACTAAATAGCCCCAAATGGCTTAAAAAGGGAAATCATTAGGACTCTCCACAATGAAAAATCTATTTTTCTAGTTCTTGAGATAGTTAGGGTTGCCAACAAAAGCCCCACACCCAGCTCGAGCTTGGATGTAATTGTGGTCTTCAGTGCTTGCTTTGATACCCACTACATGTGTTGCTTGGAACAACCATTACGTCAGCTCTATATTATGCTTGACAGTCCAGAATTGCAGGATATTTAGCGTTCACTAACCATTTAGGTGAAATTGGCCAATGGTCAAGTTATAGTGGTTGAGGAAGGTGATAGTGAAGTCCATCAGAAATAGACTCATTTCAGCCTCCATATCTGCTTCATATATGATAATGGTCCTTTTTATCGAGGTACTTCCTATTGGCTTTTAAAAAAGTGCTCAATGCCCTGAGCCTATACTTTTCTGGTATCTGATACTTCTCTCTCATTATAGCTTGGTGTTTCTCCCTTATAGTTGATCCCACACTGACACTCGTGGCAATCTCCGTAGCTTTTTTTCCTTTTCTTCTCCGTTCACTACACATTAGGTTAGGGGTTGCTCTTCAATCAATGTGCTAGGCATACTATCATTTAAAAGCCGCTTACTAACCTTAACCTCCCTACTTGAACCATCTACAGAACTCATGACTTTAAAACAAAAGAAAAGAACACGAGGAAAATATAAAAGCAAACCTAAAATAAGAAGGGGATTTTCACGAAACAAGCCCAATAGATACAACAAACTAGTACAACAATATGCAATTCTTATAGTTACCCATTCACAAGTCTCGATAAAGAGTAGTGCAGAACAGAAGCCTCACAACATAGGAAAATCTAAAGAGTGAAAGATCAACTATGAAAAGAGAGAAGTAAAGTGGGCAAATAAAGTAACATAAGGCCGAAAATCTTCCACTATATATAAAAAGAATGAACCACTTACTAGTGAATACATTGTTGGATAGGGTAGAGTGAATTGATAAGTTGTGGCCTTATAATAGCCCTTAGTGCGAAAAATAAAACACTTCTTTTATTAGTCATTATAACCCAAATGCCAGATTGCAATGAGCGAGGCACCATCAATTCAAAAATAAAAGTTACTGCCTAAATGCATTATTGACATAAATGTCATGCATTAAAGGGGGGACTTATGATAACAGATCTCATAAATAGTTTGGATTAACCGGACTAATCCACATGACTTTTATATCTTATGTAAGCAGTTCGAACTCAAGAGTTCAAAACTTGAAGATAACATTCCCAAAGACCTCCGTTATCTTTAAATGGTGGCAGAGTCCTTCAAAGATTTTAACTCTAACAAAATAGGAAATAATGAAGACTTGCATTATTTGGCTATCCAAAATAGAGAATGATAAGTTTTTCCTTGTTAGGACTTGTAAGTGCAATCATACTCTACTACTCATCTCTACAAAAAGCTGGAAAAAACTCTCAAGACACTTTTAATCCTTCTTTTCCTATTTTCGAAATGTCTTCCCTAACTTGATCGTCCGAGCTTCCATTATTGGAATCCCTTACCAGTTTTCTTTTGGTTTTAGGTTCTAACCAGCTAGATGGTGAACGCGTTCTTCTCAAGTCCTGCTTAGTCAACAACTCGGATTTTTCGAACAATCATAAAAAATGATTGAACTAGTCTTTTAGAATATCCTAGCAAATAGACTATATTGTCTCTAATGAATTTTCTTAATAATTAATATAAAAGAGCATGTTCAAAGATATTTAATTTAAATATAATTCAAAAACCAAAGAGGAGAACAAATTTCAAAATAAATAAATAAATAATATAAGGAATAATAGATGTGTTATGAATGTTGCTAAAAAAATATGAAATGCAAGTGTCAACACATAGCATAAATGAAAAAATTAGATTCACATGTTGCAAATATTTTTAACTAGCAAATAATTTTTTATTTTTCATTTTTTTCTTCTCTTTCTACCATGAATAAATGTGGCAATTTATGTAAAAAAGAATGAGACAATTTATATTTTCAATGTGCTTTGAAAATAGCTTGAAATAACTCACTTATAGCCATAAGCCATTATAATAGCTATATAAAGGGCATTCTTGTCAAGTATAATATTCACATTTATACATTTATGTTTTAATTCTTGTTTAAACTGCTTAAATTGAGCGAAAAAGCATTTTCCTTCTCGGTTCAATATGCAAAGACTTTTCCTTTGAAATATTTCTTCAATCTAGGTTAGAGGGGAATAAATTGAAAAAAAAAAATTTACCATATGTGCCCAGAATCTATATCCAATAACTAATTTCTTATGAAAAACAATATATCTATCCTTCTATGCCAGAGACATCCAATTATCTTTTTACTTTCTTTGTCAAATTGTTGGGGGACAGGAAGTGGAACTTGGGACGAGGGACATCTATTATTTGTCAACAACATTTAAAGAGGGTCTAGAGCCTCAAACAATATATCTATTGCCATGTGAGTGTTTGTTTATGATAAAACCTGAAATTTCTTATATGTAAAAAGGAGAGCTGGCAATTGAGGTAGCCGATCGGATAGCTAGACCTGCAAAAGGAAGTGCTCGGTCGGACCCGGGCTTTAGCACTCTGAAGCTTAAGTTAGTAGCTTTTAGAGAAAGAGTGCTTAGAGAGAGAGAGTCTCAGATGTTCAATACTTGAAGCCCTTATGCTTTTAGCTATTTATAGGAGATGATGGAGGGGTACTCAAGTACCTTGGGGAGCGATAACCGGTAATTAAAGCAAGTGAGCGGCAATGTGATAGGGAGCAGATGCAGCGTATGGGCATTGGCTTGGGTCAGTGGGCTGACAGGACATGCTGTCCCATCTGTCCGATCGGACATTGCCTTCCTGTCTTGTCTTTCCAGCTCATGCTCTTGCCCATTTTCTTAATGGGTTTGGGCCATGCCAAGTGCTGTTGGGCCGACTGGATTAGGCCTTTGGAGATGTTTTTTTCATAGTTATCAATTTTTTTTGGTATTTTTAATACAATATAGACTTATAATTCAAGAAAATGTGATGGCCATATTTGTCCATTGAAATGACACCATTATTTTAATCGGTTGTTTTTTTATTATTAAATCTCAATATCTTTCCCTATAAATAACCAACTCCTCCTATATTCTTTACACACAAAATCTACTTCTCCTTAATTCTAAAATGAATTACAAAATCTACCGCTTATGCAATATTTCAATTATATTATTTTTGGCCATGTAATGTATTTTATAATGTAATATTTAAAATTATGAAATATAATTTTTAACATGTAAGTTTATTTGAATATTAATCATGTTTAAAATTGTAAATTCATTTATTAGAAATTAATTTTAAAATAAAATTATTCTAAAAATTTAAATATTGAAAATATTTTTATTCAATCAGATTAATAAGTTTATCAAACAAAGTATGTGCACTTTGTTTTATTGTATCAAATTATGTTTCAAGCAATATCATCTGCATTAAAATCAATTAATTTTCAAGAAAAGTGTGCATATTTTGCTTTATTTAATTAATTTTAATTATTATTAACATATATTATTTATATATAATATTAGAAAATATTCATTTAATTATTATACCTTCAATAGAAACCAAAATTTAAATTAAAAATTATTTAATAAATGTATTAATTTTTTTAATAAAAAATTATATAGAATTGCAAACCGCAATAAAAAATGCGACTCATAGGAAGAGTGAATCTCATTTTGTTCCAAACTCACTCAGGATCAATTTGACAAAACTTATGAAAATAATTTTTTTAATTGATAAAAGTTATACTTTAAAAAATTGTATCCCAGAAAGTAAATAATTGTTTGGTAAATAAAATTTAAAATAATTTATAAATTCATTTTATCCAAAAATATATTGCATTTAAGATATTATACCACCAACAAATTCAATTTGCAATTTGTCAAAATTCGTGGTCTTTTTGTGCAAAGCTAATTTAATTTCACTTTTAGTTGAAAAATGTAAGAATAGAATATTTATTTACTTGATTTGATTCAAAATTAAAAGAAAAATTAGAAAAGTAAAATTTAAATTGTAAGAAAATAAAGAGAAATAAAAATTGAGAGAAAGAAGGACAAGTAAAAAGAATCATGTTTTTCTCTTTGCTTTTTTATACTCCCTCCATTATTTTTTATCAATCACTTTTGTTGTTTTCACTAGGATTAAAAATTAATAAATAATCTTAAATTTAGTATTAAATTGCATGATTAAGACTAAATTATCAAATCTGATTGATTTTGACTTTATTGGAAAAGAAAAACAAATTGAAAAAATAAATTAAATTACATTAAAAATCTAAAAGTGACAGATAAATAAAATTTAGATTTTACTCAAAAGTGACAGATAAAAAAGAACGAATGGAGTATATATTAAACATAATTGTCGTTATAAAATAAAATAACGGATATTTTGTCTAAAATAAATTATAAATCATCTATTTTCGAAAACTAAAGTCCAAATTTTTTGAAATGTTTCAATTTTTAACTTTTTTCAAGAAAAAATTATTTTACCTTTTTATAAAATTAATAATTACTAAATATATATTTTTATTTTATAATTATTTTTTTATTCAATAATTACCTTTTTATTCCTTGAAGAATAACGTCATACTCGTTTTTAATGTAATGTAACACTGCAATAAATTCCACGTAAGTTGGACTTTGGGATTCCATGATTGTGGATGCTTTTCCATGATGGCCTGCAAATTTAGAGAAATAAGGACAATTAATTCAGCCAACTGGAACTTCAGATGGCGGACTCTCATCATGTCAACATCTGAAGAGGGTCCAGGACCTCTTAAGAGGGCCTCATCCCTCTTAAAAGCCTTCCAATTAAAATCTACCATGTGTCAGCTTATTTTTTTTATAAAAAAAATGGACAAATTTACCACTCAAATATTTAAAATGGTTCAAATATGCCATTCAAATTTTTTTTCTTAAAAAAATGTCATTATTGTTATAAAATTGATCCACTTTTGCCACTCTAATTCACATTAGCTGACGAAAATATGAGTTAATAACAAACTAATAGACACATCAACAAAAAATAGACACGTGGCATTAAAATTAATCAGACCCAAATTAAACCAAGCCAAATTGAAACTTTAAACCCAAGTTAAACCAAACCCAAATTAAAATAAATTAACCAACCGAATTAGAACCTTAAACCCAATTAAAACAAGTTAACCAAACCCCTCCAATTTACCCAATCCCATTATCAGAATTTGTGATTTATCGGCAAAAAATCAAATTAAAATTTAAAACAAATTTGATCCTACTCAATAAGACAAACCCTTCCTATTCCGCGTATAAACATTTTAACAAAAAACTTTAACTGTATATTCTTCTTGTTAAAATAAACCTTTCTTTCCTTTTCAAAATTGTGAGATTATAGTCCTAATCCAAAGCAAAGAAAAAAAAAATCAAATTGGATTTGACTAAAAAGAAAAGAAGAAATAAACTGGCATTGCCAAGTAATTAATCAATAAAAGTTTAAACATTATTAGTAAAAAGAAACTAATTACACAACAACTAAACTAAAATGAAAGAAAGAAATATTTTCATTTCCATTTTCGGATCTGGTTAATTTCAATATAACGTGTCAATTTTTTGCTAATAAATCAATTAGTTTATTGTCAACTCATATTTTCATATGCTGACATACACTAGAGTGGCAAAATTAAACTCATTTTATAACAATAATGGAATTTTTTTTAAGAAAAAAAATACTTGAGTGGCATATTTAAACCATTTTAAAAACTTGAGTGGCAAATTTGCCCCTTTTCCCAAAAAAATACTTTGAGCAAAAAGTAACCGTTGTGACTCCGGCATCATATATGTAGTTTTTTTTTTACTTTTTATATTAAACATTGATGGCCATAGGCATGTGCAACTGAAATGTTACAGATATTTGTCCTTTTTTTAAAGTATAAATATTTTTATCTATGAATAATAAGATCTTTTTACATTTTTATACACAAAATTTATTTTTCTTTAATTTAAAAAATTATAAAATCATCTATTTTCCACCCAAAAAAAGAATGCAAATCAATTTAATATAGTTTTTTCTATTGTTACTCCCAAAATTCCAAGAATTTAAATATTAAAAATATTTTTATCCAACTGGATTAAAAAATAAAATTTGTTATTATACATTTAATTCAAATAGAAATTTAAATTAAAAATTATTTAATAAATGTATTAATTTTTAATAAAAATTTATGTAAAGCCATAAATGGAACTTAAAAGTGAAACTCACTATTAGAGAAGGAAATTCCATTTTATCCCAAGTTTCACTTTGTATGATTTTGCACTCTTGTGTCCCAAATATATTCAAATGGGAAAGGAATTGAATATACCAATATTTCCTTTTATCTTAAAATACCAAAACAAAATGTAGAGCATAAACAAGTATATATATGCTAGCTAGAGCATAAATTGATCTACTTAAACAATTAAAACTTGTTTCAAAAACTTCTTTATAGATGATATCATTTTATAATAATATTACGTAGCTATTAGAAATCAACTTTGTACAGGTTAAATATTTTTTTGATTAATTAAGAAACATGTGAAGAACTAAAGATAAAAGATATGAGTTTCAAACTAATTTAGTTGTTTCACTAAAAATATTTTCTTTGTTATTTTATGAAAACAACCCATTAAAAACATGATAAAGCAAAGCAATGTTATCTCTAGAGCACAAAAATAGATATAAATAAAGGTAAACCCATCTCCAACCCCTCAAATTTGTTCAAAAAGTTCATTTCGACACTTATACTATCAAAATAACTGAATAAACACTCAAACTCTATAATTGCATAACTTTTAAACATTTTTAATGACATGTAGAGACTATAGTTTACATAAAAAATAGAGCACATGAAGGAACTAAGTACTTGTTATCAACGGTAACATTTGTAGGAGATAAATGCTATCTTCATCTCTTCCTTCTTCATCGCCAAATTCCCTCTCACCCTTTTTTTGTTGCCTAAATTTTTGTATTCTCCTTGTTATCAAAGGCAATTTTTAGTTTTCATCAAAGGCGATTTTGTATTCTCCAATGCATGTATTAGTTTACGCCATGAATCAATAAGTAGAGAATTATTATAGTGGAGAGTATATAGTGATGAATATTGGGTTGAAGCAATCGAATCCTGGAAGGAGGTTTGTTGCATACAGGCTTAGGAAGGTAATTAGTAATGAGATTGTTCATATTTTTTAATTGTTTAATAGAGTGTGTATTGGGAATACTCTATTTTGTGATTTGTATTAAGAGGAAGGGAGTTATGGATACTTTAGATGGGTTGATGAAGAATTCCCTAATCAGACTAAGAAGGTGAAATAGGAATTACTAAACAGGATCAAGCAATACATGAAGGCAAAAGAGGAAAAGAAAAGGAAAGGCAGAAAAAACTGTTTCACTTGGTTAAATTTTATGATTTTACGTTTTATTTTATGGGTTTTGGTTCTGTAATACAATTATTAGTAATTTATGCTATGTATTTTTTTATAGATGTTGTAACTTGGATTATTATGTAAATTTGATGTAAGTTATTTGTTAATTGATTCAAATTACAGATAATTTGCTTTCTAATTGAATTGCTAAGTACGCAGTTATGATTTGGTTCATATTCAATTTGGTTAATATTGCTGTAGATTTTGCTTAGTAAATAGTTAGCATTAGACCAATAAATCCAGAACTGGAAATTAATTGATGTGAGTTGAAAAATAGCTACAAAATCTTTCTTTAGCCATATAAGATATAGTCAAATGAATTAACATAGTCTTAATATGAAATATGAAAACCAGACAATCATGAAAACATAATCCAATAGATTGTAGGGATTGTAACAAACTCCATTCACAATATCAAAGCCTGTGTGGACACAAAATCCTTAAGAAATTGATAAATCCATTGATACAATATACTTAAGTCCATTTAATATTGCCAGAAAAAGATCAACATATTGTAGTTCTAGACTGCATACTACCCTGTAACACTTAAATAGTCTTAAATTGTTCAACAAATGCAATCTTACTATATAATCCTAATTGTACAAATCAGTAAACTATTGCAAAGCATATTGTTCCAATTAGCTTACATAAAAAATAGCAGCATATCTCATCTCAATATAATGTTGTGACAAAAATTCAATGTAATCAAAATAAAAGATTAACGGGGATGAATCCTACTTTAACAGCTGCTTGACTCATTTTGTATTGAATTTGATGTAGTAGTTGCATTTAATAAGGTTACTCCTGACCTCATATTTGTTGCTACAGTAGCCTTATGTTGCTGGAGTTATGAAGCTGACACAACATTTCTTCCTTGCCATTTGAGCCTTTTGGTTTGGAAGCCAAGGTCAATGTTTGTGACATTTGAGTTTTGAGCACTAGGTCCAACTTCAAATACTCTTTCGGATTGTCTACCAAGATGTTGGAGTAAAATAAATATCTAAAAACATATTTATATATATGTTCCAAATATTAAAATTAGAATTGAGAAATTACTTATGTTCATGATAGTAGTTCTTGTATTCATATTAATAAACACTCCAAGTCCATATTCCCTAGGCCTTTTATATCCTAATACCCCTCTCCCTCTACTAGATATGGGTTGGGTATGTGAACTTTTTCCTATTCCTCTTTCTCTTCCCCTCCCTCTTACAATGGCTTACCTACCACCTCTACCAACAAAACTAATTGCTCTTCCTCTTCCTCTACCTTCGGTACACTGTGATTTTCTTTCTCTAACAACAATAGTGGTATCATCACATATTGGTGTGCCAAACTAGAAACTTGATGATGATCTATGATTTCAAACGGGTATAACTTGATATCTTGTGCCAGTAGCTAAAGTATATCCTTTTTCAACTGCATTGAAGCTAGCTCTATGGTCATTAGCATTTCCACCATATCTTTTTTCAGCCGTATTAGAACTCCACCTACATATAAATTGGAAACATTTAGCAATAAAAAAATTGCAGCTTCAATCAAAATAATATAAATACAAGTATTTTATATTACCTCGGTGCTACAACTTAATGTATTATGTCCTAGCCCTCTTACATTTATTGCAATATAATTGAATACCTCTCTTGCTAGCCTTGCCATGCTTGTTTTTTAGCCCATCCTTATATTTCCTTTTGTATTTCTTTGTGTAAACATCAGGTCTTGAGGAAGCCTAGATCAAAGTTACCCGATGATGAAGAAAGATTCATATTTCAAGTAAAAAGCGCAAACTCCAAGTTTCGTCCATGATTTTTAGAATTTTCTAAAATGTTTTTTTACGGATTTTAGCTTTACATTTCTAGGGAATGAAAATGGGTTTGAAAAATCTTTCAAATGGGCATTTTTCTGTGACAAACAATAGTCTGTCATAGAGAGATGGCTGTCTATGGTCGCTTTCCCCTTAGTTGTCTCCTAACAGACGGCTGCAGGTCATTAGGTCAAGTTAAAAGGGCAATTTTGGCATGTTAGAAATTTTTTCCATAAACACCCATTTGTCACTCATGGATGGTCGTCTATGGGGTTTTTCTACCAAAACCTTCACATATTCTAATAGGGTTGAATTTAGTCAAATTTTGTTTTAAATAACTAGATTCTAAATGGATTTGAGGGAGGATATTTAGGATTTTCCAATTTGAAAAAGTTTCAAACTCTTCCTTCATATTTAAACCAAAAAAACCTTAGATTTAAAGTGGACAATCATTATTCTAAATTGAAAAGGAGAGGCAGCCATTGTTCTTCAGAGTAAGAAATTTAATTTTTATCTCTCAAGAATACAACAACTTTTCTCACTCTTTTACACATAAAATGTTTTAATCTTTTAACAAACAAAGATCATTAGACTTGGAACTTGTAGAACAACTTCCAACGTCACATATATCAACTCTTCCTAAAGGTGATATTCTAGGTTAAGCCACCTTTCTTTCCATGGCATGAAAGCATGTGATTATTTGATTTAATTTTCATTACATGTCTAATGCCATGATTTATTTATTCATGATGACATGAACATTCTAGATAGTAACTATATATAATGGAATTGCATGATCCAGGTTTTGTTTTACCATTAATCTATATCCTATATTCTTAATTTAGATCTTTTGTTCTATGTTAATTTTATTGTTTAGCATATTTTTGATGTTTAGGATTAGTTCTAGTATCTTTAGGACTTAGAATATGCATAATTAGGTTTGAAATAAGTTTTCTTTAATTTTTACATCAATTTTACATTTTCTACCCTATTTATTGCATGACAGATGGGAAGAAGACCCCGACAGATGCCCTCGATCACATCAACTGATCAAATGTCATAGAGTCTTCTTTTTGTCCCATCTCACCTCTCCTTCCTTGGCCATCCGTCCTTGTAATGGCCGTCTGTGACCCTTGTTCGGCTCATTTCATGTTGTTTTATATTTATTTCTCATATTTGTTTGATTTGCATGCTTATTTACATTTTTAAATGTCATTTTGATTATGTTTCATGCATTTTTATCATTCTATTTATTAGTATTTTAGTCTAGAAATGCATATTTATTTTATTTTGTTTTATTATTTATCTTTGTTTATCATGATTATTGACCGTTTGTTTTCTTTTTTTTTTGTGATCCATTAACTATGTGTGCATTATAGGGTATGATTTCAAGGTCGAATGCAATGGGGAGCTAATCTATCTGGTTCCATTCCTACTTTTACATATTCATTTTTATTATTTCTTTATTTATTCATATATTTTTGTTTATTTATTTTATTGCTTTGTTTTGGATTTATTTTTTGGGATGTAATAATTATTAATAAAATGGTTTTTGCATGTTAAATGATAAATTTTACTTAAAATCATTTTTACTAATTAATTTGGGCTTTCTTAATGAAAATGAACCAATGTCCAATTTCTAACCCAAAAATCACACAATAAACTGAAGAGTCTTTGTTTCATAAGTTAGGATCACTAATCCCATGTTTTCTAAACTCCCAAGGACTCTTTACCTCTTTTGTAAATATGCATAAGGGAACCAATGTTCCCAACCTAATAAATACCTCGATTTATGTATGACTATTTCCTTATTTCCTCTTATTGGACAATTTGCTTATGTAATAATTTAGTTTATTTTTTTTATTTACTTTATTGCTTTCTTATATGATTACTTGTTTATTTATTTATCTTTAACATTGTGTAAGAAGAGAGGTAGTAGATTAGTTTTAAAAACTCATTTACAAACAACACCTAATCGAGGTACAAGTAAAATTGATGTCCCAAACATCATATCTAGTCTAGGCATCAAAGGTTATAATCATTTCCCAATGTTCTGTTGGATGGTGACACCATAATACCTACCTTTTGGGACCACTTAGATGCCATTTTATGTTGATCATCAATAATAGAATTGGGTTGAATCCCTTTCATATTGTGAAGTGGCCAATTTATAAACTTTATAAACCTCGTTCAATCTTGGACCCTAAAAATGGCCTCCAAGAGCCATCCAGATGCGAGTTGAGGTTTGGTGTGCATCACAGTGGTGACTCTACTAAGGAATTAAAGTACTTTAGTTAAGTTATTATAATTTATTTTTTTAATATTAATCATATTTTTCTTTGAAATTGCATTTTTGCATTCTTGCTAAAGCTTTAGAATTAAGTTAGGCATCCCTATTTTAATCCTGGTGTAATCCCAAAGCACACCTTAAATTAACTCAACATAGGGAGGTTTCAAGAAGAACCACCAACCCAAGTCTCATACTAATTAGTATATAAAATGGTGACCCATCGATCGTTATGCTCGTGATGAGCTAAACCTATTGGCAGGGACCATGCTTAGGTAGCCTTAAAGTTTCATTACCCAACTATAAGCCCATGTAATGAGGATAGCTACTTCCCTAGTTATATAACCTTAATAACTCTTTTTTGTTATATAGGCCCTTACATATTCAACAAATTCAAATAAATTAGGTGGTCACTCATCAAAAGCTTCAATGCCCCTGGGGTCCATCCTGATTTATTTGAATTATTTAAATACATAATGGCTTGCACTTTAATTAAGAGAGGTTGTGCTACCAATTTTTTGTCATGTACCATGTGCATCCATTGGGTTCCCTATTAACCCATGGATTAAGCCCACCTAAGAAAGAGACCACACTACCTCCCATGTGGAAGCAATAAAGTTATAAGGCTATTTTTGCATTGTATGTGGTTGTGATTGGCAACTAACACACTCATACATCATACATCATACGTATACCATGCACATATATCTCTTTATGCATCATGTGTATGCCATACCTATACATCACACAGTATATGTATATCATTCATATGCATCCTCATGCATCATTATAATGATTCCCTTATATGTATATCATCAGTATGCACCATTTTAGCAATTGATTCACGCACCATATGTATGTCATTCACGTGCATCACCCTCGTACATCATATGTATAATATACTCATGCATCACACATCATATATATAATTCATATCCATCCTTATGCATCCTTATAATGATTCCCTCATGCATCATATGAATACCATACTCATGCATTATATATCATATGTATAGCATACACATGTATCATCATAACATGCATCATTCTAAAACTTTTATTTTCCAACCATTGTAGACCATATACCTAGGTGGTTTAGGGGTTCCTTCATTAGTTAGCACCTACCATGTTGAAATTAAAGCCAGAATAAAACCCATTATTAGGTCTAGTGGACAAGGCATTATAATAACTACTAAAATCGCCAGAAAAGATGGGTGTGACATGTACTGGAGCCATGCTCAATTTCAAGTTTGCTTTTAGAGGCCCACTTTTAGGGTCTAAGACCAGAAAAGTCTCACTATAACTCAAAAATTGACACAAAAATCACCAAATTCTCAAATAAGCTTTATATACTCTCATATATGAGTCTAAAACATGCCAAGCTAAAATCTTAACCCTAAATCATGCTTTAACCATACAAAAAAACATTAACATCTAAAAAAACATAAAAAATAAAGCTTCAAATCACACAACCAGAAAAGAAATCATACTTGAATTAATATTTCATCATGCACACAAATCTAGACTAGTATGGCATTCAAATTAAACATATAAGTCCCAAAATAATAACACACAAACAAGTTAATTTCATCATCAAATAGTACATGTAAGTATGACAAATCTAGAGAGAGAAAGATGGGGAAAGCCTAGAATATTACTCTTAAGAGATATTCTGACTCTGTATGTCTTAAGTTTAAATCTCTACTCAAATCCTAGCTTTATGTTTAAAAAATAAGATGATTTGTGTGTGTGTTTTTGTTGGATCAAAAGAGTGTTTAAAACTTTTTCCTTAGAGAGAAAAGAGTTGATTTCTTCCTCTCTAAGAATTTGTTCCTTTTTTCCAAGAATGATTCCCCCTTTTAAAACCCTAATTTTCTTATCTTTTATACCTAGGGAGAAGTTGGAATTGCATTCTAACTCTAACTCTCCAAGTATAGAGGGATTAATCCCTCAAAATCTGGATAAAACCCCTAGAAAAAACTTATCTTTCCTTTTTTTAAAAACTAAAAACATGGGAGATGTAGAAATCCAACCATAGATGGACGTCTTTAAGACAGACGACGATCCCTCAGATAAAAATCCAAAATTCACAAAAATGCCCCTGATCTAACTTGAAAAGGAGGGAGGTGGCCTTGCAATCTTGGTGGTTGACACAGTCTGTAGGTGCGTTTACCCCTTTTTTGGAACAATATTCTAGTTGAAGAATTTTTAGCAAATATGCATATGTGAGGAGTCACTAATGTGCTTGAAGCATACCTTTTATATGTGTAGGTCTATCTTGAAGAACTACAACATAATTCTGTCTTTCATCATTATAAGTCAAAATAACTTCTAGACCATAAGTCTATCTATGCACTTCAGTTTTATGCTATGATCTTGGCTAGATTTTATACATTTCCTAATGACTATGTCATCATTCTACAAAGTTGCACTAATGTAAGGAAAATCATCATCGTCAAGGTTGTCGACATGTCTGATTTTGCTTTTTGTCTTTCCAAAATTTACATTGTCATCAAGCTTTCACCCCTTATCCACTAGTTCCTTGTTGTCAACATCAACCTTATAACATCTTATGTGTTCAAATTAAAACATCCCACATTCTAAGAAGTATGGTTCATTACAAAAGAGTCTTGTAACACAAATGAACATTGACTGCTATGATAGCATTCTGACCATTATATAGCTTTGGCTTCAGTAGTATTCCATTCGGACCTCATGATAATCCAGGCTTTCTAAGGCAATCAGTAATAAAAGTTTAGGAAAGTGACCTTTGTGGATAGTGCAGTTGGTGAGACAAAATATCCACCTTTTAGAATTTGCTGTGAAAATCCCATAGTCTGCTAGTAATGCTTTTGAACTTGGTATAAAACTCTACTTGCATGGTTTTGATTGTAAGAGAGAATAATTGCACAACTTAGGCCTGACAGAAAACCATATTTCATTCCCTTTTCTCAAATACTTTATCCTTTATATCTAGTTTAATTCTCCATTTATAAATATTTTATCCTTCATATCCAGCTTGTTGTGGGTGTCATTGGCATGTTCTTCCATTGAAGTGCTAAGTATGAGCCCCTTGAGAGGGTTTTAGGTACCTGTGAGAAAGATTTGATGTTAGCATTTTGTTTATTAAGCATGGTCTTGTTAAGTTCATTTATGTTATTTTCCCTTTTTATCCTTGTCTTTCATGATTGGTTCATTTTATTTAACTTGTTTCATTTTTTATTAATTTTTCAAACCATTATTTTATCGTCAATTGTATAGTGTTAATCTACTATTTTAAGGTATATTAAGCATGAATACAGAATAATCAAAGCATAAGGTAAATACATAAATTAAAATAATACATGTTTTAACTTCATATACATAAAAAATATCTAAAAAAGTTTTAAACTCACTGAATACAAAATGACAAGACTATTGAGCTGGCCCTTGTCCTCTACGATAAGCTGGCCTTGATGGAGGTCTAAAAGCTAACGGTTTGGGAGGTATGGCTTGTACCACTACCTGTGGTACTATTAATGGCTTCCCCTCTTACTACCTGAACCTAAACTCAAACCCTAGCAATACAGCGATAAGTGGCTGCAAAATCTATGCTATCTCCTCAGCCAATAGCTCTGAATCCTATCCTACCTCGTGACTGCTTTGGAGTGCTACTCAAGGTACCTCATCGGATCATCCCCCAAGTTCCTAATTTACCTCCTGAGTTGCTCATCTATCTCAACCATGGCCTGTCTCCCTTTGGGGACCTCAACCTTAATGTGACCACCCTACTCCCAGATTTAGGTGAGCAACTCATCAACTACTTATAAGGATGCATCAGATCTCTATCCTGTAGTCACCAACTAAGCTTTAATGCCTTGTACCTCAGTCTATAAGGATTATACTATAGCTAGCACAAACTATAGAGTCTAATCTTTTCTCCTGATAGTCTCTTCCAAAGTGGATAATCTCTTCAAAATGTCATCAAATGAGAGGGCTAATGACAATTGTATTGGTGACACAGTGGATATAGATGTCTTTAGGTGCCCTAAAGGCAGTGGAACAGTCAAAGTAGATGCCCTAGGATGTCCATATGGTGGAGGAACGGTAGAGGTGGATGCCCTTAGGTGTCTATATGGAGAAAATCTACCTAACCTCCTGATCGATAACTATTGATGTCTGATCAATGAATATGATGCACTGGTGGTTGAGGTGACCCATCTAGGTGATTATAAAGATCTATTTGTATGTCAATCTCATAACTATAGTCGATATTTGCCCCATGATCTCTTGTGGCTCTTCCCTATGGTCATCCTACTATACTGGCTATGCTAGAGCTGCCTACAGTGACTGAGGTTGATGTGGCTAAGGTTACTGATCCTTACCTTGATCATCTTCCTCTGCTGGTGTGTTTTGCATTATAGGGTCTAAGCTATAGCTCTCCCTAGTCTCTGGGACAACCAAGATTGCTAACTTTTTCTTTTTAGAACAATCGATTTTTACATTTGATAAGTAGGGACTCAACAAGAATTTTCTTAAAGAAGACTACATTCTAAAATTTTTTAGTCTCACTTAATATTGGCAATGCATTCCCACTTAGATTTTAATACTTCAAGCACAACCCTTCATTTTACTCACTAGCATTTCTCGATAAAAACTCTTTTCACTCACTTCTAGAATGGCCAGTTCAAAAGAGGGCAAGACAAAGGTTTTTTAGGCTTAAGGGATTAAAATATATGTGTAATTCAACAAAAATACTTAGCATGATTTGAGCATGCTCAATTAGGGATTAAAATATATGTGTAAGTCAAAAGGTCTTTTGAAATTGAATTAAAATTGTAAAATAAACTAAAACTAAACAAAAGTTATGAAATAATTAAAGAAACACAACTAAGGAAAAATACAATTAAAAGTAAATAAGAGATAAACAAAACAAATATAAAACATAAAATATCATAGCTAACAATTTGAAGAAGTTAAAAAGATACTAAATTAACTACTAATAGTAAAATAAACACAAGGACTAAAACTATTATGGTCAACAAAGTAAGTAAGCAAAAACATCCAACAATCTTTACAAAAGTTTAATAATTTATCTCCATAAAATACCCTCACTCCACACTTAAACTTTTGCTGCCCTCAGAAAAATACAAACATAGCATTAAAAAAAAATAGGGTTAAGGAAAATCCTTGAAATGGTCACTCCTATAAAGGTAAAGGAGGAAAGGGGCGGTCGAAGTAGGACCGCATCATCCCAAGAGCAACAACAATATCATCCATCGTCTAGATCATGGTGTCTAAATAGCTTGTGATTGCAGTGTACTGCTCCAATGATAAAGTGATAGCTGCTACCTCTACTCACTGGAGCTCAGTTGCTTGCTTGTTCATAGCCTTCCTGTAGGCTTCTCTGTCTAACACCACTGCTTAGGGAACCTCGGGCCGTCGATGAGTATCGACATCTTCTTTAGCATCTACTTGTCAATAACAATTGGATTGCCCACAACTTTACCCAAGCTCGTGTAATTGACCACCCTAGCTAATATGGTGACAATGCCTTCAAAAGCAATCTTCGTTGGCCTTTTCTTATAAGTTCACAGTTCATCAATCTTAGTAGCAATAAACACAGCTCTATTAAGTCGAATGGCATTTTACATCGCATACAAGATTGGAGCCTTATTTTCATTTACATTTCCAAAACCCCCCATGGTGGTTAAAAATTGCCAAGGCTAGGTAGCAGTGCATGATTCTCAGCCAGTGATTCCTTAAATGGTGGGCCTTGGTGGTTTTTCCATCAAAGATAGTAGGCTCCTTTTCATCATAGATTTCATTCCAAATCTCCTACCTATTCAGATTATCAATCCCTCTCATAGCATGGGGGTTAAATCCCAAAATTCTTGAAAACTTATTAAAGCTCATCTGGTGTGAAGAACTATTGAGCCAAAAACTCACATTCCCTTCATTCGTGTGGCTTTTTTTCCCAATGTGGATCTAGACTATTGTCAACAAATCTCTTGTGAGGTTAGGATAAATTATCTCCCTTCTGCCTATGAACTCCGCCCATCCGACATTTGTAATCATCCACTCCCACTCATCTTTCATGTGGATTTACCCCATCAGTTCGAAGTCAATATAAGGTGTGGCTAAGTACTCTACTTGTGTGAAAGTGGGCCAATCCTCTTTGAATTCATTAAAGACCCTGTAATGACTACTCTAATCTCTACTGATACCTACCCTCATACATACTATCTTGCATAGCCTTCCTTAGCACATCATAAGAAATTCACAAAGAAAACTTTAGATTACTCTACACTGGCTCTTATCCTATTCTTATACCATATTCTACTTGTTACAATAATTACAAAGACAAAATAAAATACAACTATATACATATTTGGACTCTTCCCATCTCTAGTGTTGGCCTTACTATAGCAAATCTTGTCCCTTCTGGAAGAATTCTAGCTTCAAGTACCTACACAAATAAACACTTGTGCTAAGCTTACTAGCTTAGCGGGGAACATAGAAAACTATTTTGAAAAATAATCTCTTATCAGAGTCACCAATAACTTACACATATAGGCATAATGTTAGTCAAAATATAATTTGGAACAATAGTATAAAATTTGCATAAAAACAATACAAGACTTATTATTAAGGTTGCAAGAGTATACTGTAATCCATGACAATCCTTAACTAAATTAGATATGCTCAACTATGTATGTAAATATGTATATAAATACAATAGTCTTAACAATGAATGCATTAGGTAATCACAGGCATTATTCTTATATACAAAAGTTATTATAGTATATATACTTCCTTTTTAAACACAACTATATTTAATCTCATACTTTCCATATACTATACATGGGTAAGTAAAACAATATTTGGATTAGATCACAATATATCATGTCATTACTTGTTAATTTTCTTGTCATATTACTTTACTTGTATCCTGTAATAAGCCTGCACTTTTCTCTAGGAGTGTGGATAATGGGTTAAATTATAACTATAACACCTGAAAGCACGAAAGTGTTCTGTCTAACTGATCAAGCGAACCCAAATGGGGTCGGCTACAATCCAAATGGGACCAAATTTGCATTGTAAACCCAAATGGACCAAATCTGTACTGTATAACCCAATAGGGCCAAATCTGTACTGTATACCTAATAGGGCCAAATCTATACTGTAGACCTAACAAGGCCAAATTTGTATTGTAACAGCTGCAAAATACTCTTATAGGCATGCCTATCTATCCACAACCTAGACACAGATGTAGGCAACTATAACTCTTTACTTTAACTATCATTACTTTTTTCTTTCCCATCTTATACGCCTTTAACTTGATTGCAAAACATATTTATGAGCATAGTATCATGTATATGTCCATACATTTCTATATATTGATATAATCTAGTTGCATCTTTTATATATACATTTGTACATATATCTGTGTCCTTTATAAACATAGCAACATAACTTTGAACATTAATGCATAATCATAAGCTTATAATTAATTATATAAGTTTACATTCCCTAGTTGTAGCATCTTTGGTCATGCATAATCATTTCCAAGATTATATGATGTACTCTACTCATAAGGGACGCATCCATATAGGGACTATTATGTATATGCATGAATGCACATATATCTGTATGATTCATCTTGTACATATCCTATTCATGCTTATATCTAAGCATATTACATCATGTCCAATGCATTACAATATACATGCATACATACATACATACATACATACATATATATATACGTATATCAGTATCCATACCTGTCTATAATAATGCAGTTGGATCATAAATGCATATTCCTAAAATATAAACATCTATATACCTCCATAATGTCTACCTCACATAATTAGAGTATCATTAGTCCTACATATCCATATGTACACTTATATTTATATACACATGCATCTTTGAGTATATAAGTTAATGCCTTTATTGATATTCATCTATTCTACTCACATTGGTTTACATACATAAAATTGATATATGAGCTTGGTAGTAGCTTGAATTAACTTATGCATTCCAATTTCCTTATAATACATCTCCTCAAGTTCTACTATTTATTACACATGTTTTATAACCTATTATGTCCTTATATATATATACATATATATATGTGTGTGTGTGTTATATGTATAAAGTTGATGTGTAGTCTAAGTCATGGCCTAAATAATTCCTATACTTATGTTTCTTTATAATTTGGGTTTATTTTCAATCATTTCTCAATCTCTAAATCATATATTATGTGTGTTTCATGGCTTAGTATATTCCTATTTATGTGTTTAACTTGTCCTAAAAGTGTTCGAAAAGGTTCGAGTACATCTCGATGACTTTTTGAGCCTAAAAATCATGTATGAGTTGTAACAGAGGTGGCACACGGCTGAGAAAAATTGGTCTCGGCCGAGTATAGCGGTACAGAAAGGTCCATACAGCTAAGATAAATTGGTCTTGGCCCATTCTATCTCACAATTCTAGCTAATAATTTTACTGTATCTTTTTGCACATCATTTTAGACCTAGCAAACACGTTTTTAAGCCAAGTGTTCTTCTACAAAGTTGTTATCCTATATTTCTTATTTTCAAATCATTAAAAACAACTTTCTTTGGCCTTTTAAAACTCAATATATTCACTAAACAATGGAGACTGCTCCTAATGGTAGAGCAGCAGACTTAACTAAAGTTCAAGCTAAATTTTAACTATCTTAGAGAGTGAACCAGACATTAATTTAATCTTATGAAATTTAGATTTATGAAACTAGTTTCTCTTTCAACTAAAATTACTAAATTTAAAGTTCTCAAACTCCAGATATAGGCAAAGCAGTCTAGATAGGTCCAGTAAACCTAAGGATAAATTTTGCCAACTAGAGAATAAGTGTTCTTGTTTCGGTTCTTATGCCTAACAATCCATCATATTTATGCATTATTACATTAAAACTCTCAAATTAACATTTATAATCATTATATACATATATACAGCACCTACAAAAATATCAAAGTTCCCATACCTCTTGACAGCACTTTCTTCAAGCTTTCCACCTCTTGCTCTTTGCTTTTTCTTCTCTCTCCTTTTCATAATAAAATTACATATTATTATTCTTAAGGATTCATCTAATCCCTCAATTTCAATATCTAATTATAAGAAATACAACAAGAAGATAAGACAGAGTCGTTACCTTAAGAAGACTAACCACCAAATTCTTTCTCCTCTTAAAAGTTGGGGTTGGATTTTAGGGATTAGGATTACTGGGTTTTGGGAGAAAAATGGTTGTCTTGAAATTCCTTGAAGTGGCCAGCCATCACTCTTCAAGTCTTGGGTTTTCTTCCGTTCTCAAGATAATTCTATAAAGGCTAGATGTCTTACTCCTATTGGACCACTTGTTAACTTTGCAAAAGTTACACTTAACTCCCTCTTTTCCCTCAAATCCATGTTTTTCCCCTAAACTCTCTCTTTTACTATTCAATTAGGTCCTTTAATTTACATTTTCTCAAAATTAACCATATGCATGACTCAATTTAAAATGACCATTTTATCCTTCCTTTTTTAAAGCAATTACCTCTATGTCCTCAACCTATAATTCATTGACTAACTCAATATATATCAATAATATTTTCCTTAAAATACATATACATTCTCCTAGGACCTTATTAGGGGTGTTATAGACCTAGCTTGGGACTTTAGATTTTCCCGATTCCTAAGGGGTTGAGGATGAAGATCCTGTCTTCATTCTTGTTCTTTTGGATGCCACTACAAAAATAGACAAATTTCATTAAGTTTTACTCATACTAACATGGAGAACATCAAATCTAAGCTCACAAAGCAAGAGAAGGTAATCTATGCATAAAGCACACCAATTGGAGCAACAAGAATTGAAAGTTTTTTAAATGCAACAAAAGTGGTTAAACATGCTTTGAGCAACAAACACAAAATGTTCAAGAGCAAATTAAACAATGAATAGCTACAATGCAATCTAAATTAAAAAACTATTCGATGTATCCTATGATAAACACCTTAACCAATCCTATATAAGTGATATGATTAACACTAAATTACTATACTTTATGCCTAGTTGCTGATAAAACCAAATTGGGAAATAACATAAAGGAAATAAGCTCATAAAGAGAATACCACCAAAATAGATAAAACATGGAAAAAACATTTGAGAGCATGGCATAAACTTGACTTAAATAGAATTTTCAATTAAAACTAAGCTATTATAGGCATTGAGTGAACAATTATGAAAGATAGCATCAAATATAATTTAAGGCACAAACATCACATTGTAATAACTCAAGACCTTGCCCTTAATAAATTATGCACACAAAATAGATTAGGCCAATTAAAATGATAGTTTTCACTTCTTTTAGGCATTTCTATAAGCACAAGGCATACGTAGATTTGGTTCACAATCACAAAGATATTTGAACTAGGTAAACAATTGCAAAACTAACCATTAAGTGCACACAACCAAAGGCAAGCCATTTTCTAGAATTTAAAGAAGCAAAAGCATATAAAGTTTAGCTTTTCGCCTAACCTAAACATGCAAAGTGGTATTCTAACTACTCAAAGCACATCCTATACTTATATAAACAACATACTACAAAAATAACTTATCTATCACATAAAAACATTGAGAATCAAAACCAAAATAAAGATTAAATGTAAAATAACAAAGTTAGGATGACTTACTTGTTGAAGAATGCTTGATTTGAAAGAAAAATGCACTTAGAAAATAGGGAAAAGAGATGAGAATGCTAGAATCACCAAAAGAGGAAGAAAAAATGAATTGGATTTGAACTGGTGTGACTCTTAGTGTATATTTATAGATGGACATGATAGAGATCCCTAGGGACAGAGTGGAGACTAAATGGTCTCAACCGAGTCACACACAAAGGGCTAAAATGCATAACATTGATTTATAAAGGACACAGATGAGCCCAACTATTTTAAAAAAACCTAATTACATATGGCAGAGACCAAATGGTCTCAACCGTATGACCCATTTTGTACCTAACACATTTTATATGCACACGATAGAGACCAATGGTCTCAATCGTGTGACCCTTTCTATTTTCACACATACACAATAGCACACGGTAAAAACCAAATGGTCTCAGCCATGTGATACCCTTTAGATCCAGACTAAGCATTTACATATGGTAGAGACCAAATGTGAGACCCCTAACATGACCCTAGTTAGAAATGTATGGTTTTATTAGAGTTATAATTAATTGAGATTAAAGTTAGATTGTAAATTTCACATAAGGTGTGGGACAAGTGATAAATTCATTATATTATAGTAATTGCATGAAAGTAAAATTTAAAATTCTAGTTTAATAATATTTAAGGGTATAATTGAAGTATGAGGTATTAATTTTGGGGTAAATTTTTAAATATGGCATATTAAGGGTTAATTGTGATTAAAAGTATAAATTGAGAGGTTGATTTAAGAGAAGGAATAAAAGGGGAGGTCAATTTACAACATGCAAAAAGGTGAGAAGCTTTAGTAAAACATGCAAAAAGAGAAAGGATTGATGAGGGAATTTTCCCTTACCTTAATAAGTAGTCATGATTAGGTTAAGAGAGAGAAAGAGGGACGGCATATGCTTGAAGAATTACAAAAAGTTCTCTCTCATTTCATCTCATTCATCCATTGTTAAACATCTAAGAAAATCCTTAAAGAAATCATTGCATGTGGAAATTAATCAAGGGCAATTAGTGTAAATATTAAGGTAAGCATATCAATTTGATAGTTCAGAATCTTCTTCTTCATCATCTTCTTCTTATTTTTGGTTGGGGTTTGAAAAAGTAAAATGATAGAAATTCTTGTTAAATGGATGAATTGTTGTGAAAGGAGAAGAAGAAGTTAGGAAGAGCAAAGGAAAGGGGAAGGCACAAGATTGAGGCTAGGGAATTTTTGACCAAGGTATGCAATTCTAAGGACCCTCATGTATGTATGTGGTTAAATGGAGAAAAAAATAATTTGTTATATGGTAGGTTGATCAATAGATTTTGAACATAAATTTTGTAGGAGGATTGATAAGGAGAAGCATATAAGGATCAAAAACTAGTTGCTATAATTTAAGCATAAATTGAGCTAGGAAGTTTAAATTGAAATAATTTTAATTTTATACTTTACATAAGTAATATACCTATAACTTTTTAGAAGCAACTTAGGGTTAAATGTGTCTCTATAATAATCATAATTTCACTTGAAATTGTAGAGGATTGCTAATTTTGTTCTGGAATAGCTTCTGGAAAATGTGATATAACTCTTTGTATAATCATCATAATGATATTAAGTTGAATTATATATAAATTAGACTTATAAATGAACATTTTATATGAAGGAAGCATTGTCTAATTCTGTTTGTATGAATGTCTAATGTTAGCTTGAAATTCATGAAAACTGGTTGCACTGTTAAGGAGCAGATTGTGGTTTTTTGGGCATAAATTTTACTATAGGAATTAAAATGCTATGCTGTAAAATTCTAGGTAAGACACCTAGGAGCAGAACTTTGTTGAAGGAAAGTTAGGCTGATTCATTCCCCATTTTATTCTATGAATTTTTCAAGTAATAACAATAATTGTTTTTGAGTTTATGAACATCCTATGGTGTTTCTTGAATTATAGATGTGATATTGTGATGAATTTAGATGTTTTAGAAACTAAAAATATAGGGGAATGAATTTGTAGAGGTCACTTCGCCTTAAAATAACATCTTCCAATTCAAAAAGGGTACCTAAGTTGGATCCAGAATGCTACCCCTGTGCAGAGTTGTGTAGGCAAAATTTTTAAATTATCTTCTATATTGGTTTAAATATAATTATGCTAAAAATGTATTTATATGAAAACACAATGAATTGGATATGGCATATGATATGATTATTGATAAAATTTCATATATATATATATATATATATATATATATATATATATATATATATATATATATATATATATATATATATATATATATATATATATATATATTACATACTCATATATGTACGTAAGTAAAGATTATTGACAATTATATTAAATATGCATATGTGATTGAATTTTTATACTTGCTTGTTATATGTAAAATGATTTACAGGCATGTACTCCTATGAAGAGTAAATGTGTATTTTAATATGCACTTAGACTATAAAATACGGAATACATTAGTGTGACCATGTTCACATGTAGTGCCTTAATGATAACATGCTAAAGTACTTATTACGATGATTTATGCTCAATGGTTCATACTTGTATTGTAATATGCCTATATGAATTCATGTGTATATACATATACTAGTAATTATGAATCTTTTAACATGATCATATACATATGATGTACTATAATGTAAAGTTCTTATGTTAAGGCATGTTTATAATAAGCACTTGAACAGGTATGGTACATTATGTGATATTTGATGATAGCATGATTATAAAGTATATGAAGCATTATATGAATTTGTGTATATAATTATGCCATGGAAATAATATAGCTATCTTATTGATTTACATATGCAAATTAATTAGTTAAATGCAACCAAGATATATAAAAAGAGAATTAAAATGAGTATTGCCTGCACTTAAAGTTCAATCGTGGATAGATAGGCGTCTATAGGGATATTGCAGCTGCCACAGTTGACATGTTTAGGTCTAAAGTACAGTTGATCCTGTTGGATCACAAACAACCGTTTGGGTTGTTAATTGACTCATTTGGGTCCATTTGATCGGTCCACTATACAATCGACCCTGTTTGGGTTTATAATTTTGATATCCTTGGATATCCACCATTTTGATACCCTCGGGTATCCACCGTTCCCGTTATCCACCTTTAGAACTTAAGCAGGCTAAGTTAAAGTAAAAATACATCATAGTCAGTTACAATATAACAAGGCATATGAATTATGGAATATCACGATTAACTAAGTTTCTTATGCATGTATTATATTCTTTTGCTTATTTATATATATACAGGTCATCTTATGAAGTGCTGGAATTTATGGAGACTAATTTGAATGTAGGAATACTTTGTTGATCAAAATCATTATATTTTGTCATATGTTTATCATTTATATGTTACTTTAAATGTTTTTAAATAATGTATGATTAAATGAATCTGACAATCACTGTAAGTGGTTGTCTTTTATATTTATTATCCCCACTAAGCCGTATAGCTTAGCACGGATTATTTGATTCATGTAGGTTTTGTAGTCAAGGCTTTTACATAGGAACGTTCTCTACATCAGGACAGGCCAACACCAGTTTATAAAAGTTGATGTAGGGATTTTGATAAATTTTGTACAAGTTTCTTAACATGTTTAATATGTATAAAGGTTATATAATATGTGTATGTCATATGGAAGATAATGTTGTAATAAGCTCATAGTGAGAATGCTAGTATTAAGCTCATAGTGAGAATGCTAGTATATAGCTAGAATGTTTATATTCATATATGCTGGAATGCTGAATGCTATGCATGATAGTAAACAAACTAAGATAGTTGAATCTAGCATGATTATGATGATGGGTTGCATAATGAGTCATTGTGCATTTGAAATCAAAGAACATGAAAGATGTAAGAAACACCTAACTTATACATATATAGGTTGATTGATTAGATGGATCAGGTGATATAAGTGTATCTAGATTTTAATTGGGTTAATAACCTAATATAGCATGACTTAAATATATAGTATAATGAATGATAAAGGCTTTAGATGTAGGGTGTTTTACCAAATGGTCTCAGTCGTGTCCAACAAAATTTTGCACTTTTTAAAAAATTCAACACCCTCATACATGCATACCAACATTACAACACTTAGCAAGAATTCATAAAATAAAGATTACCACTTATTAATGATAAAAGCAAAGAGACAATAATAATTTAAACTAAAATTTAAAATGAAATTAAAGGAAAATAAGTTCCAGGATTGAGTTAGAAGAAGTTTTGGGTTTAAAAAGTTGCCAGTTCGACTTTCAACAAGTTCATGGAACATCCTTTAGTGTCACGACCATTGATGCAACATCAAATCTGGATTCAAAGTATGGCTTGAGGCGGTGATTGTTAATTTTGAATTCTCGATCATTCTTTGGATGCTTGATAGTGAGGACTCCATATTGATTGATATCCACCACTTCATAGGGTCCCTTCCATCTTGACTTGAGTTTTTTGGGGAATAGTCTAAGTTGACTATCATACACAAACACTTTAATCCCTAGTATGAAATCCTTCCTCACTAGCTTTTGATTATGTTATTTCTTGGTCTTATATTTATAACCCTTCGCATTGTTGTATGCCCACAAGTGGAATTCATCTAATTCATTTACCTACAAATGACATTTGTCTCCAGCACTTTTTAGATCAAAATTCAAAATTTTGGTTGCCCAAAAAGCCTTATGCTCTAATTCCACAAGTAAATGACATAATTTTCCATACATAAGCTTAAATGGAGACATTCTAATTAGGGTTTTAAAAGTCATTCTATAGGCCCACAATGCCTCATCTAACCTTAAATACCTATCCTTCCTAGAACCATTAATATTCTTCTCTAAAATGGCTTTTAATTCCCTATTGGATACCTTTACGTGCCCATTAGCTTGAGGATGATAAAGTGTTGTGATTTTATGCCTAACAATGAATTTTTTTAACAATGCCTTAAATTGGTGGTTCACGAAATATTTCCCACTGTCACTTATGATGGCTCTAGGTGTTCTAAATCTAGTGAAAATATTTCCACATAAAAAAATCCAAGATAACCTTTGAATTATAAATCCTTGTAGCTATGGCCTCTACCCATTTGCTCACATACTCAACAGCTACTAGAATATATTCAAACCCAAAGGAAACCAGAAAAGGTCCTATGAAATCTATGCCTCACAAATCAAACAATTTACCTTTTATGATATTGTTCAAAGTCATTTCATCTCTTTTAGAAACATTCCCTACTCTTTGGCATTTATCACAAAAATTTTAACATCCTTAAACATTATTGGCCAATAAAAACCTGATGGAAGAATTTTGGTGACTATCAAATTGGCACCATGATGTTTTCCAGCTTCTCATCTATGGCAAGCTTGCATAATTGATCTTTACTCTTCTTTGGGGACACACCTTCTAAGTACTTAATCCGCTAACAATTTGAACAATTGTGGATCATCCCAAATATAAAATCTCACATCCACTTTCAATATATTTCGTTGTTGCCATGTTAACTCCCTTGGAATAAAACCTCCTGTAGGATAATTTGCTCTATCAGCAAACCAACGAATATCAACATCATATGAATAAATAGCACAAATTAACTCATCTGAAAAGAAATCATTAATCTCCTTCTTTATTATATGCTCATGCTCCAAGTGAGATAGATGGTCCATAATAAAGTTCTCAACACCCTTTTTATCCTTTATCTCCAAGTCAAACTCTTGCAACAGCAACACCCACTGAATTAACCTTGGCTTCAATTCTTTTTTTGCAAACAAGTGTTGTAAAGCTATATGATCAAACCACACAATTACTTTAGAGCCAAAGAGATAAGAGTAAAATTTTTCAAATACAAAAAAATGGCGAACAACTCCTTTTTGGTGGTGGTATAATTGACTAGGGCTCCTATCAACGTATGGCTAGCATAAACAATAGCATGGAAGATTTTTTCGTGCCTCTGCCCCAACACTGCTCTTACTGCAAAATCACTAGCATTACACATAAACTCGAATGGTAGGTTCCAATTTAGAGAAACAATCACCAAAGCTAGGATCAACTTCTGCTTCAATGTATTGAATACCTGTATACACTCATTAGAAAAATCAAATGCAGCATCTTTTACAAGCAAATTTGAAAATGGTTTGGCAATTTTTGAGAAATCTTTAATAAAGTGCCTATAAAACCCAGCATGTATTAAAAAATTTCTAATCCCTTTGATAGTAGTTGGAAGTGGTAATTTTTCAATAACTTTAGTCTTAGCTTTATCCACCTTTATCCCTTTTTTTAACACTTTATGCCCTAACACTATCCCTTCTCTGACCATGAAATGGAACTTCTCCCAGTTTAAAATGAGGTTAGTTTTCTTGCATCTCCCTAATATTAATTCTAGGTTAGCTAAGCAACTCTTAAAATCCTTCATATAGATGGTGAATTCATTCATAAACACTTTTATGAAATTCTCAATGAAACCATGGAAAATGGCCATCATACACCATTAAAACGTAGTCGGTGCATTACAAAGGCCAAAGGGCATGTGTTTACATATGAATGTACCATAAGGACAAGTAAAGGTAGTCTTTTCTTGATCCTCAAGGGCAATTGGTATTTGTAACTACCCTGAACACCCATCTAAAAAGCAATAAAACTTGTTACCCGCTAACCTTTCTGACATTTGATTAATAATGGTAAGGGAAAATGGTCTTTTCAGGTGGCAACATTAAGTCTCCTAAAATCTATGCAAAGTCTCCAACTCGTAACTTTACAAGTTAGAATAAGCTCATTTTGGACTACTGTAATCCCCCTTTTTCTTTAGGCACATTGCACAAGACTCACCCAGTTACTATTAGAGATAGGATGAATTATACCTGAGTCAAAAAGCTTGAGTACCTCTTTCTCTACCACCTCTTGCATCGTAGGATTGAGGCGCCTTTGATGCTAAACCACTAGTTTGAAATCTTCCTCCATTGGTATCTGGTGTATGCAATAGCTTGGACTAATCCCCTTCAAGTTTGAGGTCTTCCGTATAATCGCCTTCTTATGTTTTTCTAGAACAGCAATTAATAGCTCCTCCTCTAAACCTATCAAAGAAAAAAATATAATTACTAATTTATCATTATCCTCTAAGAACACATATTTTAAATGAGGTAACGTTTTCAATTGAGCTTATGTCTCATCTTGAGGAATATCCATAATTTCCTCCTCCTTCACATCTTCCTCACTCTCCTTCTCTAGGGTAGCTACCATCTCTCCTTCTACTCAATCTAACCCTTCATCCTCCTAAGAATTCATTAAACACCAATTCAGTGGATCATTTAATAAAATCCTCTCTTGACTTTTCTTCAGACATTATTGCACTTTGTCAACAAATTAAATGGACTCATCCAAATCACTTAATGGATACTTTGTAACTTTGTTCACATCCACTACTAACTCTTCATTGTTGAACAGTAGGGTAAACTTTTGGCTATGCACATCAATCAATGCTTTTGTTGTATTTATAAATGGCCTTTCTACAATAAGTGGCAACTTTCTATCTTTCTCTATCTCCATCACTATAAAGCCTATGGAAAAAATAAATTTCCCCACTTTCACTAACAAGTCTTCTATCACCCCTTTCGATTTCCTTATCGACCTATTAGTTAATTAGAGCCTCATATCTATCTCCTTAAGATCACCAAGGTTTAATTTCCTGTGCATTGAGTATGGCATCAAATTAATGCTAGCTCTTAGGTCACACAAGGAATTACCAACAAAATTTTCACCTATTTCATAGGGCAAAGTAAAAATACCAGGATCTTCCAATTTCTGAGGGATTTTGTTTATTATAATGGCATTAAAATTCTCTATAAGTTGTACAGTCCCACACCCTTTTAGTTTCTTCTTATTAGAGCAAAGTTCTTTCATAAATTTAACATAGTTAGGCATGTGAGCTAAAGCCTTAGCAAATGGCAAATTGATATACAATTTCTTAAACATTTCTAAAAATCTATCCAATTGCTCATTTTTCTTTTCTTTCCTAGCTATAGTAAGAAATGGAAACCTATTGATATCAAGATCCTCTACATTGGCATTCACTATGTTCTTACCCATGTCAATGATAGGAACATCTACATTCACCTCTACCTTTGAGTTAGAGTCACTTACCTTTAGTATCAGCTCCTTCATATTTAAAGATGATGTTTAAGATGACTTACCTTGTTTACTTTTTTAGTTACCTCCTTTCCACTCCGTAATGTAATTGCCACCTTCTCCTTGGAATTTTTATCCACGTTTGAAGCAAAAATACTAGGTGGCCTTGTTAAGATGGAATTTGCCATTTGACCAACTTGCATTTCCAAATTCCTTCCTTATGGCTACATCCTGGTTCCTATTCCATTGCTCTTGAGCCTTCAACCTTGCTCTCTTGGCTTATCAAAAACTATTTTTGGCTAGTTATGAAATCAGCTGAATATGTCCTTAAGGTGCAATTTCTTTCTTATGGTAGGGGCTGTCTAGGATGGAAACCAATAGAGTTGGAAATGTGTTTGGTGAGCTTGAGGTGCTTGGAAATGAGTATTTGATGTTGGTGGTTGGTGTTGATAATATGCATAGTTGTGCTTAGCTTGGTTATATGCAAATGGATTAAATAGGGCTCTTATGTTTAGTATTTGAGGTAGAGTGTAGCACCCCCTATGCAAATACCCATTAAACATGTATCATGAATACTATAATCATGCTTATACTACATGTTCATTTAATCATCATTTAGCCATTAATCATGCCATATGATTTATATGCTTATATTCGTGCTACAAGTCTAATCTGTTATTCCTTTTTATACCTATTATCATGCATACTAAACTATATGAAGATTACTTTATGCATATCACATGCACACACATCTGTCTTAGCTTTACTACTAATGAGTTACAATATTCCACATAGGTTTTATACATATCATAAGATAACTGGCCCATATACAAAACATATGATAATGTATTACAAAATATCCTACATCAAGGTTATAAGTCGATGGTTGGCCCTTCCTGATGCAGAGAACGTCCCTCAACAAAAGTCTTGCTATTTGAACCTATAAGGATAAAATAACCCGTGCTAAGCTATAAAGCTTAGTGGGAATATCTACAGATGGATGACCACACACATAGGTCATCAAACATACATATACAATGTATACAATTAATAACATATGCAACATATCATGTCTTTAATACCAAATACTTTAAAGCATAACATATTCTTCCATGTTCCTAATCATTGTACCTAGAAGAGTAACAATTATGCTCATATTCATAATCATATAGACAGCAATTTCCATGTAAACATATTCAAATAAAACATAATTCCTGTGGTAAAACAACATTATGATCAACAATATCAATCTTTAGTCAAATCACTTTAACTGTTTAATTTATTTATCATTACTATGAATAAAGTTTAGCCTGCCTTAGCTTTATCGGTGGATACACGGGAACTATGGATACACATCGGTATCAAAGAAGGATATCGAAGATATCAAAATCTATAGACCCAAATGGGGCCAAACTATACTATGGACCGGTCAAGCATACCCAAACGGGGTAGCCTATCAACCCAAACGGGGCTGATCATGATCCAAACGGGATCATACATATACTATGGACCCAAGCGGGCCAACTATGGTAGCTGCAATTTCCTTATAGGTGCCTATCTATCCACATCTAAAACTGTATCGCAGGCAGAACCATATTCATGTTCAATTCACATATTAATACTGTCTTCATAGTATAATGTTGTGCACATATACATAGTCCTTATATAACTATGAATTCTATGGTGCATAATCAGATATATGCACAGTTCACATGCCAAGTTATACATCTGGCTTATTCAAATCTGTATGACTATATATTTGCATCATAAACATATAGGCATGACATATAATCATCATATCATATACTCGATCATGTTTTCATTAAGCATTTCACATGCTCATAGTCATGCTAATTCATCCTCTATCTCATAGGGCAATTACATGCTTATATACTCATATACATAATCATAAATGTACATACCTATGGGTACATTCGCATATAGTTGATTTATTCTTATGAGCATGTTTCCAAAACATATATATATACCTTTATCATTATTCAAGTCATGTGCTATACAACATATCAACATGTTTTCATATGGGCACATACACATGCCAAGGTCATACTATTATAATTCCCTATTTTATAGCATAGGTACAATGTCAATATGTGCACTTTTATGTCATAGGATTTACATGTGTATATATATCAATTTGGCATATGGACCATCATGCACAAGACTAATCACATGTATAGGTTAGATATTTCATCACTAGTCTTTATTCATATACACAATTGAATGCATCTGTATTCATATAAATCTTCATTAATAGTCATATTACATGCCTTATTCAATTAACTTTACTATCACATAAGCAACTATCTGTCTCAATCAATTAAAATAATATTATCAAATGTAGCAACATTCTGCACATAATTGTAATTTCTATTACATTGAACAGTCTAGAAACAAGTCCAGATTCAACCCTAGATTACATGTACTTAGAGACAGATTTAAGCTTAGGTTTCTTCATATGATATAAGGTATGGAAGTCTATTTTTCAATGCAAAAGAATCATTCAATTTGCTGTTCTATAGCTCAACTTATGACCAAAACATTCCAGACAGGTCATTCAGTCATGAAGGGGAGTTCGACTAGTGAAGAGCTTCACGAGTGAAGCAAATAAGGCAAATCTCACGACTCGTGAAGGAGTTCACGAGTGGAGAAGAAAGGCTATACATCACGACTCGTGAAGGAGCTCATGAGTCGGTCTATAATTCACAACTCGAACTAAAATTCACGACTGAAAACCAATGATCCCATAAACAGATGCACGACTCGTGAAGAGCTTCACGAGTCGACCAATAGTTCACGACTCGTAAAGGACTTCACGACTCTGCAAGGATACAAATGTTGAATTTGATGGTTACATGCATCACATACATGAGCGGAATTTTAAAATTTTTTAACCATAAATCTGATCTTGCCATGAATACACAATATAACTATATGAGAATAAGAAAAATCACCTTTGATTTTTTTTGAACAGTTGATTTTACTTCGCACCGGGTTGTCGCAAACCACAGTGTCCAAAATCGAACACCTCCAATGAGTAATCCACACTAGAGAGGGATAAATTGAACCAACAAATTGGTGTTCAACTAGGGTTGGCCGAAATCCAAGAGGCTAGCAATGGAAGTGGCGCAAAAGGGAGAGAGAATTAAGAGAAAAAGACTTTCCTTTTGTTTTAATCACTTAACCCTAATTCTCATTAGTTGGCCTTTTATAGTTAGGTTAAAATTCCAACTCCTTAATGAGATTGGGCTCTTTAAAATTGCTGGAGAATTATTAATTGGGCCTCTGGAATTAATTATAATCATTTGGGCTTAATTAAATCCAAATTAAAACTTTTCATAAAAGACCATGCACAAAATCCACAAACTAGGCCCTTTGTGCATTTAATTGGATTTAAATACCCAAATGGATTCCAAATCCAACCAAATTAAATATGTGAGTTCCATAACACTTATGTAACATATATAAATTAATTTGGTCCAAGAAAAAGCCCTCTAAGCCCTTCTGTATGGAGTTGGCGTGTAGCCCTCTTTTGGAGGGCTTCCTCCAACTTCTTCATTCCTTTGGCCCTTTATAATTTCTCCAATGGTCCTATTAATTATTATATCAGTCCTATAACACTTATAGTAGTCTTATAACACTTATAAGACAATAATAATTAATCATAAAATACATTATTTCATTTAGGTCCAATTTACAGAACATTTCTCAAAAGTTCCGCGGATAATTTTATTTGATCATAATTAATTAAACTCTTTAATTAATTATTATCATATTCTCCTCTCTACCTTTATAATAATATCAAATATTATTATCCTTGTCATTTTACCATTTTACCCTTTTCTCTATATGTGTGTGACCTATTGGGTTCCTGTCCATATTGGCAGTATAATATGTAATCGTGAGTTCTATTCAAAACTCACATGATTTAAACTCCTTTAAATCATTTTATCAATCTCTATTGATATTTTGATACATCATTATACAAGTCATGATTGGCCTCTAGCTAGGCATCATGACTACCCAAATGTCAGGAAAGTCATGTGGTTTGACTGTACCCTTCCATTGAAACAGTTACCGTGCAATTACTCCTTTCACCACTCTTATCTCAATTAGATTCTGAGTATGGATTTCTGTCAACTCATATAAATCTAATTATGTATGTTCTATTAATTTAACCATTGTTCCTAAAATGCCCTTCATGGATCTCCATCCATCTCGGCATATTACTCTAGCTAGAGATTCTCTGAACAAGGCAATTATAGAATCATGCGAGATAACTTCCCTTGTTAAATCTGGGATGGTGAATCCTTTGTCAATCACTCAACTATCTTCAAGTAGGTCATGATATACCCAATCTCCTAACTATGTTCACTCCCAGTTGGAAGTAATCAGTTATGGAGTCAAAGTATACCACTTGCTACTTAAGATAACTTTGGTGATCTCAAGTCCAAGGATACTTGCACAACTGCTATGAAGAGATTCCTCACTGACATAGATTTAATATCCATATGAGGATTCTCTTTGCAGGTCTCCAATGAACTTGTTCCTCTAACAAGCATCCACATGTTAGCTTTGATTATCATCCATAATCACAATTATGAGAACCATTGCTTGAACCATTCAAGAAGCATAACATGTGCTAGTCTGTCCGAATTAACAATGTCCTATCTTGTTAATTCTATGACTAGGGATATTTAGATATTAACACATTTGCATGCGATAGACATCTCACATCATGAACACCTTCATGATTGCCTTTGCACTGTGTTTATAATATCTAGGACTTCATTTATTAATTTAAGATTTACAAACTCATGTATTCAAACACAGCATTAATAAATGAATGATGCCTTTTATTAAGAATATAAATTTCATACATATGAAAAACATCCCTATTACATGGGCTCTAGGGCATACTCTCTAACAACAAACTGTTCACCAAATTCACTTCGATATAAACCTGTAAAAATGCAATCTTAATTTATGTCAATCATAACAATTTCCAGCAACTATTTTCCACATGCAATATGATCAGCCTAATTCCCATACCTTGGCTGACAAAACCTATATCTTCAACCTCTAGCAATATCCTTTCCCTTGCTCCTTCTTCCTTCCTCTTCTCCTTCACAAATACCATCACCATCATCATATATTTCCAGCATATTTACATTGTTCTCAGTTAACTTGAAAAGAAGAAGAAGATGAAGATGATGGAGGGTTAAATTAAGAGTTTGATTACCTTAATTTACTGCATTTTACTCTTGCTTAAACAACAAACATCATCCTCAATGCATTTGAGATAAAACATTGGAAATCAAAAGGAAGAAGAAGAAGAAGAAGATCTATTTTACAATAAAAAGGAATGAACCCTAATTACTGCTAACAGTCAACCCATGAAAGCATCTACTAGTGGACTCAAAGAGGTAGGTGTCATAGAGTTGCCACCCAATAGAGCATTGGGAATTGAATCTCGACCTTATCTTGATGCCTAGATAGAGGCTGGTGTTTAGGACATCCCTCTTATTAGGCATTTTAGTTAGGTGTTATTTTATAATTCAATTTTAGAATTAATCCCCTCACCTCTCTCACGCGATGCAAATGATAGAATTTAAATAAACATCCCAAGCAAGTAGAGAAAGCAATAAATAAATAAATAAATGCTTGAAACAAAATCCTAATTAGAAATTATTAAATAAGCAAATCATCTACAATATCAAAAATAAATATACTTACATAAATTGGGGCATTCATTTAGGTTAGGAACATTGGTTCCTTCATGCATGTTTTACAAAGAAAAGGTTTTATCATATTATGTGAATTTTGGGTAAAAAAAATTGGACATTAGTCCATGTTTTATAGACAATCCTGATTCTTTTGATAGAAAACATTTTAAATGCTTTTCAATTTAACATGCTAAAAAAATCCCTTTTTTACTAGCTATTACAAACTCCAAAAAGTAACACATACAAAGTTAAACAAAATACTAACGAAGAAAACAAATAAATAAATAACAACATAACAACCAAAAAAGATTGAAGTAACTTGGATAAAGAAGGTGACCAGAGCGGGAGCATGACTTCCCATGCAAATACTATATGTCTTTCATGGCCATAACTATATGAATTGCTCAAAAAAATAAAACAAGCAAATTAGTTAGCATTTATGATAAAAAAAAATTACTTAATTTATATACACAAACAAACTAATTATAGCAACATGTGAACAGTAACAAAAATACCAAAATATTGCATAAATGCTTTACAAAACAAACATTAAAATAAAAGACACAAAAATACCCAAAAATGCAAAAAAAAAACCCTAAAAATACCAAAGGGATGGCAAAAAAGAAGCGAGGGATGGTCAGCCATGGAGCGAGGGACGACCAGGAGAAAGGTAAGAGGATGTCCCATCCTTCAATTGAGGGACAAATTTCCCTCACACCTTCTTCCCGTCAGTCAACTCTGGAATAGAACGAAAATTTTGCAGAGCGAGAAAAATGCAAAAAATTGCCCAAACAAATACCTTAGCCCAAATACACAATAATTAAACATTAAATCATGCCAAAACACATTGAAACACTAAAACATACATCATGTTGCATTAAAATTGAGGAAACACGACATATATATACAAATAAAGGAGAAAAACTTCATAACAACAATGGAAGAATTCCTATTGTCCATTATGCCTCTAATACATTACACAAACCATAAATGAATTATACTTGAACAAGGCAAGCATATTATTCGGTTTTAATAGTCAAAACAAATAAAATTAACATCCAAATAATTATAGAATTGAGTGAATAAATTACAGAGAGAGAAAATATGAATGAGCCTAAAATATTACCCTTAAGAGATATTCTGACTTTATGATTTTTGAAGTCTAAATCTCTGTTCCAAATTGTGTTCTTTGATTCTTAAAAGAAGTATGAAATTCATTTTTGTTTCAAGACGTTTGCTAAGGCATAAACCTTTTAAAGAGAGAAAGAAATTAGTTTTCTTCCTTCTCAAATGGTTTTCTTTTAAAGAATAATGATTCCTTCCCTTCTAAAACCTTAAAATTTTTGTTTATATACCTAAAGGAGAGTTTCAATTCAATCACAACTCAAAAATTGCCAAATTAGGAGATAAAATCCCTAAAATTTGGACCTGATCTTTTTACAAAACTTTCCTCTTTTTGAAATTTTAAGAGAAAATGACAAATTCCATTATCGAAGTTTCGAGATCCAAACCTATTGTTAGCAATATACTATTTCTTAGTCATTGGGTAACCCTAATATAGGCTGCCTCAGGTCATGGTGTCTATAGTTGTCCCTAATTTTGGCGCACTGGTGCTAAAGTGAGCAAAAATTCAGAGTGAAAGGAAAAAGACGCTTACCTAAGGTAGCAAATCTCTCGTTTGATTACATCATATACCTTTGAGGTAGTGAGTCTCTTGATAGGGTAGTTATCATCCTTTTATCAATGCATTAACCCTGAATTTGGATATTTAACAACAACTTATTAATGTGTTAATCCTATTTTGATTGTTTGATTAGCACCTGGGATATACAAAATCAAGACAATTTAATTAACTCTAATTACTACCTGGGGTATATAGAATTAGGTTATTTTAAATTTGTCTGATTAGTGCCTAGGGCATGTAGAATTGAGATGAATTGAGACTAACTCTATCAAAGGTAGCGAGTCTCCAGTTGTCTAATTAGCGCCTAAGGCATGCAGAATTACAACAATAATAAAGGTTTTCCTTGATTAACGCCTGGGGCATGTAGAATCAGGTTAACCTGGTTGCATTTGATTAGCACCTAGGGCATGCAAAATCAAATTGTTGAACATATGTCATGACTAGCACCATGTAGAGTCAAGATGATACATCATATTTGAATGTTAGAGTTATCCCATTGGTTGCTTTTCCTAAGAGATATAGTTGTTCTGTCTAAGTTAATGCTCCAACAGGGATGTTCTTGGTAAGTATGCATCCGTTCACTTGGGAATCACTTGGAATGCCTAGAGTTAAATCCACTAAGGATGTTTTTATGGGATACTACTAGGATAGTGAAACCCATTGTGGTTATCCCTTGCTCAACAATTCCTAGCTCTTAATATCAACTTTATTTTCCATACTAAAGTTTTTCCTGCTCTGAGAGATTGTTGTTGGTGAAGCAAATATTCATCCCTTTAGCGGGGTTTTGAGTACCTGATGTAAAAGAAATTAGATGTTAATAAACTACTTATTGAATTTAACCTCTTTTTTTTATTATTTTTGTTGTGTTATTGTCATTATTGTTTATTACCTTTATTTTATAATGACATAGTTATTTATAAGTTATCATTAATTGCATGGTATTCACACTCATTCATCTTCTAAGCAAAAGAAAGCATAAATAATATAAGACATATAAAGACAAAATAAGTTATATACAATGTTGTTTTATATACATCAAAAATTTTGATAGAGTATAACTCCCTAAATACAATAAATAATCAGTCAGTGTGAAGGCCCTAACTCTAATACTCAATGATATACCGGTCCTAATGGCCATAGTCAAGGTGGCTGCTCACCTGCCTGCTTAAATACAAACCTCAAACATGGTAGCACTGAAGTCAACGGCTGCAATATCTATGATATCACCTCAGCTAGCCTCTCTGATCCCTGCCCTACCTGCAGGACGGCCTGGGAGTGGCTTTATAAATATCTCATTAAATCCCCCCCAGGTACCCGATGTACCTCCTCAGCTGGTCATCAATCTCAGTGACCATATATCTAGCCTTAAAAGCCTCTACCTCGATACGAGTACCATAATTTCTAAGATAGATAAGGGAGTCATCTAACACTTGCAAGGACTCACCAAACCTATGCCCTGCAGCCTGTATGTCTGTTTTGAGGCCCTATACCTCTATCTATAATGTCTATAGGTTTCTGGTAATGCCTACAAAAATTGTACCATTGTGAACATTGTCTTCTGTGTCTCCTTTATCGTGGCCAGTCTCTTAAATATATCATCTAAAACTAGAGATGCCTGAGCAGGAGGTGATGGAACCTCTAACGGAGGTGCTGTCAATGTAGATGCCCCCAGATTTCCATATGGAGAGGGCTTGTAAGGACCTAATCATGAACCTAATCAGATTATTATTAATTAGTGAGGATTACCGTTAATCAAGGAAAATTTGGATTATTTTGAAATTATCAAGGTTAAGTCCCAAGAGGGATATTTTGGTAATTTCAGCATGTATGTGATTGATTATGGGTAATTTGTAATTTTAAGGAAGTATGTAATTGAAATTAAATTAGAAGTCTTGGGGTTAAGTTGAAAGGAATTGAAATAATAGGGGTTTTTTTATGCTTCAGGGCATTTTGGAATTTTCTCTTTGTGAGATATTTATCCCACTCAATAAATTAAGGGATTTTGAGAGAGATAGAGATCAACATTTTGATAGATCTCTCTCTCTCTATGGTTACGGGATGAAGAAGAGGAAATATAGGGTTTTGAGAGCTGGCATCCTTAAGGTGATGCTTTCCTCTCTTGCTTTCTTTTTAGTTTGTGTTTCACTTCTGGATTTAGGGTTAAAGGGGTTTATGATTGTTATCTTCTTATGTAAGAGGGAAGGATAATCTCAAGAATGGGCCAATGGATGTTGAAGGAGATGAAGCTTGAATAAAAGGGAGGGAATTGTTTTCATCTGTTACTGTATATATATTTTCCCCTCTTTTGTGTTTGTGTATTGTTAGTAAGATTAAGGGCTCAATCTAGTAAGTTTTAATCATTATAACATTATCAGTAACTTAAATGATCATATAAGTAAGAGGGGAAGTGAGATTTGGGGTTTAATTCATGTTATGCATAATCGGGATTCTGGATTTTCTTCTTTTCTTCCCACACACGACCACTCACCCTTTTCTCCTTGAAAATGCATGGCCACTCACTCTTTTATTCATGAGAACACACGGCCACTCACCCTTTTCTCCTTGGAAATGCGTGGCCATTAACCCATTTCTTCTTGGAAATGCACAGCCACTCATTATTTCTTCTTTGATGTACACGGCCACTCATTGTTTTGGCTTAAGAATGGAAGGCCACTCATTGTTTCTTCCTTGATGTAAACGGTCACTCATTGTTTTGGCTTAAGAATGCACGGCCACTCATTGTTTCTTCTTTGATGTACACGGCCACACATTGCTTTTCCTTGAGAATGCATGGCCAAGCATGCATTTTCTCCTTTGATATACACGACAACTTATGCACTTCATTCCTTGAAGGCACGGCCAAGTATGTTTTCTCCCCTTCACGGTATATTTTCACCCCAAGATGTAAGCCATGTAATTAGATATGGAGCACCATATTATGTGGTCCATAAAATCATTAAGTGAGCTAGAATTAAGGTGAATTGACTAGTAATAAGTAAGACTGAGGATAAATTGTTATTAAGTGAAGGTTAATATGTTACTTGATTAGAGTAATAAATTATGAAAGTCTTTTTCTCTCTAATGCTAAAGTTTATAAAGATACAACTATAAAGGCATGAATATAACATGAATTATTATAGAAACTAAAAGACATAAATGCTATTATAATAGGTAGAAGATCGAATTAAGCTGTAAGTTACCCAAAGTCACCTGTGAGGTGTATAAAGCATGATCACTTAATTGAGTAACCTCTATATATATAGAGAGAGAGAGAGTAAAGTTTAAGGTAACTAAACACATTGAGTTAAGTAATGATGGTTCACTTGAACTCTAAATTAAAGGGACTTGTGCATGGCAATGTTAATATGAATTATGTTGTTAAAAGGTATGCTTAGGCTTAATGAGCATAGAACTAAGAAGAGCATGAGGCAACTTAGTAACTTCAATAATATGCTATTCAATGTGTCTCATAAAATTGGCATAAGGTATGCACTAGTTCAAGGAATGGTTCTGTCTAAAATACTATGATATAACCTAGTGATAATAAGAGAATAGTCACAAGGGTACCTATCAAAGTTAAAAGAAATAAGACATCGCCTTTTATGTTAAAATATGAAACCGTAAAAGCTTGGTTATACTCAAAGTCACAAGAAGAATTAACAATTAGCAGTAATATGTAATAACCTGCTTACCTATTTGCTCATGACTATAAAATATTATGATTAGCATAAGAGCATTCGTAGTGTGTTAATGACTAAGATGAAATAAGCTCACATAACTTACCAGAGTATAAAACACAATTAAGAGGATTCAAATATATATATATATAAATGAGTAGGTTAAGGTATATAACTGGTTGTCTATAATCTGATAGACCATTAAGGTGAATCAATGGACTAAATATGAACAAGTGTTGACCTATAAACTGTAAGAGAACCTACGCATATTACTACTATATGGATTATAAATGCATGAGTATCGCTTTAAATAATTAAGTTTTGATGTATGTTATGATAATATGGAAAGCTACTCACGAAAAATGATAACAAGGTACGTCATTGAGAATTATCAATGAGTTACGTAATTCAATATTTTATAATTGATGCTACCATGATATGATGAGTAGTTTGACTCATTATGTGATCAGACATGAGTACCTATGTACTGGTCTGATTCAAGTTGCCTATATATGCACACACACATATATATAGACATGCATATGATACTATGAATATTTTTAGTTGTAAGAACTAAACTTCCATAATCGTCCCATTGGCTTCATGCATAATATCAAGTATGATGAGATGAATGATATTGATGCGACTATGTGATGATTTGCATCCATGTGTAATGGAGCTTAAAGCTCAACATTGATGTAAGATAAGTATGATATGCATTTTTTTGAATTGTGGCTGGAAGCCAAATGACACTATAAAAAAACTGCTGATCCGTCGCTAATTAGCTATTTTTCGTCGCTAATTAAAATTAGCGACGCCGCGACGAACAGTCACTAATAGGCCAGTAGCTAATATATTAGCGACGGATTTCAAAATCAATCGCTAATTTAGCGACGAAATATTCCGTCGCAAATTTTTTTTGTCGCTAATTTATATTCCTAATTAGTCGCCAAATTATAATAATAATATTTAGCGACTATATTTTCCATCACTAATTACGTCGCTAAATCCAAATTTAGTGTAAAATTTAACGACAAAATATTTGTCGCTAATTATTTGTTAAATTCTAACGTTTGTACTGTAGCGACAGTAGCTGTCGTGAATCCGTCGCTAAATTATTGCATAATTTAAGTTTTTTTGATATATTTAAATTTGCATCCTGTACACTATATAAATAAATTTATATTTTCATATATATATATATACATAATTTATAATGAATTCATTACAATAAATAACAATATATAATACAAAGTATTGCTTATACAATCCATTTTCCTAAAACACAAGTAATTAATAACAAAATATCCAATCTAATATAATAAATTCGATTTCTTATCCCAATTTTATCATTACAAATAAGAAAACTGGAGCAAAAACTGGCAATAGGAAAAGGAACTTGACAAGCAACTCATCATTAGGATTTCTACCACCTCCAGTTCCATGGACTGCCTGAGAAACAAGACCCATCAATCCCACGCTCCCACCTCCATAGACCAAATCAATCCTTATTTCCACCTTCAATCGTCATTGAAAACCAAACCCATTAACATGTGTCACAAATTCCAATCATCATCTACACAAATTAGTACCTTCAATTAATCAAAATTAAATGAAAATGACAGCAACAGTAATGATAAGCTTATAGTGGAAAAAATGACTTAGAGTCCCTAGTGAGTAAAATAAGCATACTTGAAGCAAACCCCAGAGCAAATATCATGGAAAGTTCAAGTCTTTGAATTCAACCAAGGCCAACACATGACACATATACAGCTATCTACTTCCTCTAGTGCAGCAGAATATCATAGACGCTATAAAATTCATATAAGAATGGAACTATAATATACCTGAACAAAATATAGAATGAAAATGCTTTTTTTAAAATGTTAACACTTACTTTACTAAAACTGGTTCATACCCAGTTATAAGCACATCTGTGCTAAGTCCTTTAAGATGTAAGTTAGCTAAATAAACCTTCTACATATATATAAATTAATGATTTGTAAGCATTTTAAAAGATGTCTCAAGAATGAAGAAATAACGCATTATGACTTACCCTCACAATATTTTATGCTTCCCTTCCTTGTCGTCCTTTAGAAATCGCTTGCATACATCTCATAACATGGATGTTAGCATCAATAGAAATATTGCAATGCATATGGTAAGAAAGACAAGTAGAACATGCTCCTTTCAATTCTGCTAAACAAACGCTTGAAAAGTTTAAACAAGTAAACCGATCATGGACAGATACATATCATTAAACAATAAATAGTTCAAATGATCTCCTGCACACTCTTTTACACTAGCCAATTTCCACTATAGGAAGATAAAACTACTGCTCCCTTCCCATGAACAACAGTGAAAAGCAAAATACCTAACATTAGCTAAAAACTTAAGATGTTAAATCCTAATCCAAACCAGCATGAAGTTTAAAGAAATTTGAATACTATTTAAGATGAATAATCCCTTGTTTAAAGAATTCATACACCTCCAAACATGGACATTTACATTCAATTCTACATATACTATAGCAGCACCTCTAATAGAACTAAATCAACTATTGATATAAGCTCATATATAAATAAACAAGACACATCTAAAAGGCTGATATTCAGCTCAATTTAATATCAAACAAACATCTTCGGAAGGTTAGACTTACAGTACCTTACGGTTATAAATTGTCAATATATGAAGACATTGAAAGAATTTCAGTAGTACCTCTACAGTAAGCATGACATGGAACAGATTCATATGATAAAGGTTAAAGATATCTATCTAAAATTAGTAAAGAAAAAGATAATAGGAAGAAATTGAATTATACAAATTAGTGCACTTACATGCTCTTTTAATAATGACCTTAGACCTCTTATTGACTAGGAGATATAAGCATTGCAGGACTGTTTGCTTACTCCTAAGCCACTACTATGGATATCACTGCCTACTAACGTCTCTGAACATACATCAAGGGCAAGCACTTTTAAGCATAATCTGCAACGAGAAAGAAGATTTGCGAGTAGTTGTATCCCTCCATCCCTTACAAGCTCCTCACCATTTAATGAAGAAGATGCACACCTAAATATTATAAAGGACAAGAAGTAAATCCTATTAATTCTCTGTCAAAATTCACTAGTAATTGTAATTTAAAAAAAAAACCTTTGCAGAAAAGTATTTACTTCAGCCAAGTAAGTTCTGATACAGCAACAATCAGAGGTGCCCTATCTGAAGAAAGAAAATTGTTGTCAAATCTTGAATCAAAAAATCTGTTTCCTTTATTTTTCATTCCAAGTACCAAAGAACTCCAGGTGACATGAGCATAAAATAAGCATATATTCTATATAAGGACATAACAAACATAAAATTATCATAACTTGTACCCTCTAAAAGGCGCACACAAAAAAACAATTTTATATCAAATTTCATTTCATAAGTAAAAGCTATATAGACAACTTGGGTACAGTAGATCACACATGCACTCAACTGCTTTTACCGAGCATTCATATGCACATACAGTTTTGTCTTGCACACCATTGTCCTTTTCATTATGCACGCTTGGTTTGGATCTATTAGTGGATCTATTAGGGGGTGGGGAAGGGGTTGGTTGTTAAGTGCAAATCATAACAAATCCATGAAATAAAGATCAATTACCGAAAATTCATTCCACACTAGTTGGCGATTCATGTACTCAAAGCTGACGGATCGATTCATATTAGGGCTTCCATAGACAAGCCTTGCTCTTAAGATCTTTCAATAAGTTTCCTAAATCTGTATCAAAAGAAACAGGAAAATTAAAATTCATCAGCTCTAAAGAGGTTCCGAACTTAATATTCCTCTGTTAGTTATATACTCCAGCAATATATGTGAATTTGAAACAATTGAATGGGCTAGGAAAACATGCATTTAATTATATTAGACAACCCAGCAGTGAAGAATTAGATTCCCCAGAATAAGTGCATTGGTGAAGCAAGGCATATACAGCATCTACATAAGATTTACTTGTTGGAGCAATTCTTAGCTAGCATGAAAACATAGGCAAATGAAGTAACCATACACATGCATCTGCTCACAACATACCTGCTAAAGCAATTCATAACTAGCATAAAAAAGGACGCAGATGAATTGACCCATCTGCATATGATGTGTACTTGCTAGAATAATTCTTAACTAGCATAAAAAAACATCACTCTTATAACAAAGGCATCCATTTTAGTGTCAAAAATAAATCCATAAGAAGAATGACTAATTACTAATTGGCTAATCCTCAATATATGATTATTACCTGGTCATCTTAAAGTCACAATAGAGCTTTTTGTAATTAATCATAGAAGTAAGGATCAAAACAATGCAAATACAGAAAGAAAAAAGTTTAATGTTCATCAACTGAAGTGCACACCCATCTGTTACTATTCAATCAGATAGATTTAGTTATGCCTAATTTAGAAATAGAAAGGAAAAGAAAGCATCGATGAGTTATATAACATACATAGACACCTATAACAAAACTTGAGGATAGCATTTTAATAAAACATTCAATATTTTTTATGACCTCTTTCAACCTTATTAGACGAGTTGCATTGTATTTTTCTAGTAACATACATATTACCTCCTAGATAGACAGCTTCCAACTAATATTTAAAGTGTTATTTAAGAAACCCAAAAAAATCAACCATATTAGACGAGTTGCATTGTATTGTTCATAATTTACATGCTTAAATGCCACTAACACTGCCATTTATCCAATCATAGGATCGCAATGTATAAAAAAGAAAAAAAATGGAAAAGCTTAAAAATACACTTGCCAAACTACCAAGAAAGTCTTGAGAACAATAGGCTGACCCAAAAACGGCTCAAAATCCATTGAGGTTGACCCAAGATTTGAAATTTAATGTCAATTGAAACTAATTTGAGTTTACTGCCCATCTCATCCAAGCTCATTGACAGGAACAATTCTTAGGTAGACTTGGTCCACCATAAGGATGTAAGATTATATCAATAGTAGCATGATACATTATTTACAACTTATAAATAACTATAATGGTATCACATTTGTTACACAGAATTGAACACAAATGCAGTACCATGGCATGTTTCCATTAATTTAAAGTGCAATTAATGTTTCCATGGCATGTATAAGACTCATGAAGAAAAAAAAACTTTTGTAATTTAATGTTACTCAACAATAGCATTAAAATACAAATACTAGGAAATGAATTAACTGAATTGTGTAGTGATTTACCCATGAGAATATACCTTTTTCATCTGAGCTTGAAGCTGGACTCATAGAGCTTCGGTTCCGAGCCGTCCACCGCTGCTCTATAGGAGCAGGTGCATGTATTTTGTTCATTCTCTATGAGCTATTTCAGCTCTTCTATGTAATCAAGGTCTTTCATGTTTGGCTTAGAAAGCGTGCCAGCTGGAAAACAAGTCTCTGATACCCACTGTTGCCCACCACAATCAAAGCCAAGGATTTCATCACTCCAGCCTACCCTATATCCTTCGGACTTCCTCCAAAACCCAGCCTCTGCATGATTTACCTTTGTGACATGGTCTTTGTTCAGAGGATCAAGAGCAAGCAGTTTATCTCTTAACTCCGTAAAATGAAGCTCATTTATGTCTTGAGCAAACGTATTTTACTAGGATACAAATACCATTTCATGATGAATTAAGTAAGAAAGAACATGATGAATCAAAGATATTCTGAAAGGGTTAAGCCTGCGTGTCCGAGTTCAGATGTAGATTAGATAGGCATGCCTAGAGGGATTCAGTCGCACCTGCCATAATTGACCCTATTTGGGTCTTGTTCCTTAATGGAACCATTGTTCGACCCCATTTGGGTCCATTATTTGATATCTTCGGATATCCATAGTTTGATACCTTCGGGTATCTATTGCTCCCGTTATCCACCTTTTGAACTAGTACTTAGGCAGGCTATTAATGATGATAAAATATATGCAAGATAAAGTGAAACATGCATTAATTACTCCACTCATGTAATGTAAGCATGTTGAATGACCTTTTACATTGCTCATCATGATTCCTTTTGATTATAAACTATTTCAATGAAATGAATTATTGGAATGTATTTCTATGAGATGTAAATTGCCATGTTATGATAGAATGCGTACAATGTTATAATAAGAACTGGTTGGACTGTAACATATATAATGATTATCATATGTTGGAAATTTTATGAAATGTATGCATGTAGTATTGAGATCTTCTCGGGTAATCATAATAAGTAGCACCTTCCTCTATAATTTACATTCACAGCTATTTAGTCAATACATACAGATGTTTACCATGCATATCAATAATTTTTGGCAAAGACAAGGTATCGTGTATGATGTATTATGATGTGATTTGAATTTAATTGCCATACTAAGACCGCTTAAAGGAATACATGGTTATGATCAGGCTAGTGAACTATAATTGTATTCTCTGATAAAATTGCATGATGTGTGTTAAGTAATTATATCTACCGATATCTTTTATAGATGTTACATGATCCATGCACTTTCTATGCTTTGGATAAATGCTAAATGCATATCTCATGTAAATAATGAAGCTTAAATGCCTATGATTGATTTATGTACTGCCAATAAGCATAATGTCTGGAGCCATAAATGGGAGCTTTCTGAATGGATTAAATTATGCTAGTAATTAAAGTTAAGATTGATTTATAAAGTAAATTTGAAAGTCATCTAGAACTAGGCAAGTTCACTTAATGCACTAGAATACATTAAGGTTAGTAATTTTGGTAAAGGTTGAAAACTCCTTTAGTTTATGCATTGTATGATTAATATTATTGAAGACTCATGTGTTTCTCCTCTTGTTGCACTAGATACAATGTATTAATGATATTTCGGGTAAAGTTTGTCCATAGAATTTTTTCCCCACTAAGCTTTATAGCTTAGCACGAATTTTGTTATCTGTGTAGGTTTCAAGATAAGCTCTAGTGGATCAATAGCTAGTGGATAGACAACCATTAATTAGAAGATCTAGCAGATTATGGTTGCCTCAAAGATTTCATCTTGTATTGTTGGCCAGTTATGTTAGGCCTTTTTACTTAAGAGTTTAATTTTAATTTATTGAGGCATGTAATTATGGCTTATCTTATAATTATTATTATTACTATTATGGTTACTGCCTAATCTCTACTAGGTTTATAATGATAATTGATGATTATGCTTGGTTAGTGAATTAGGGTGTTATAGCTAGTGGTATTAGAGCCCCCAAGTTTAGTCTTTTCTAGGCAATAAGGAATTAAGAAGTTGCTCTTGAAGGTTGAGATGAATTGGTCTAGACCATGGTGTTATTGTTATTGGCATACATTTTGATGATTATGTTAGGTGTTTGACCTATGATGGATATATATTGGACCATTAGCAAGATTTTGGCAAAGATTGTGAGATGATATTCGAGGAATTGTCAATGTCTCTCACCTATTGATATTAGAAGTGCTTAAATGCCTTAATGTTTTATGATTGAGGTATAGCATAAGATTGATTATAAGTATGTCTAGATTATTTATTAAGATGGTTGAGGAAAAGTTCATATGACTAGAAGAGAACTTGATTTTTGGCATAGATGATGATGCAAGATGTTAAGGTTATTAAGATACCCAGGATAAGAAATACAAAGGGCATAAAAGTATCCAGAGGTTAAGAACAAGTACTAATGTTATCAATGGATGAGGTTGTTATGGTTGTAGTTATTTATAGCTAAGGAAGAGTTTGTAATTGCTAGCAATAAGGATAAAGACTATAGGTTTGAATTTTGAGGACGAAATTCTTTTAAGGAGGAGAGATTTGTAAGGACCCAATCATAACCCTAATCGGATTATTGTTAATTAGTGAGGATTATCATTAATTAAGGCAAAAATGGATTATTTTGCAATAATCGAGGTTAAGTTCCAAGAGTGGTATTTTGGTAATTTAAGTATGTATGTGATTGATTATGGGTAAGTTGTAATTTTAAGGAAGTATGTAATTGAAATTAAATTAGAAGTCTTGGGGTAAAGTTGAAAGGAATTGAAATAACAGAGGTTTATTTGTGCTTAAGGGCATTTTGGGAATTTCTCTTTGTGAGATATTTATCCCACTCAATAAATTAAAGGTTTTTTGGAGAGATGGAGATTGGCATTTTGATGGATCTCTCTCTCTCTCTCTCTCTCTCTCTCTCTCTATGGTTACAGGATGAAGAAGAGGAAACCTAGGGTTTTAAGAGCTGGCATCCTTAAGGTGATACTTTCCTCTCTTGCTTTCTTTTTGGTCTGTGTTTCACTTCTGCATTTAAGGTTAAAGGGATTTATGATTGTTATCTTCTTGTGTAAGAGGGAAGGATAATCTCAAGAATGGGTCAATGGATGTTGAAGGAGATAAAGCTTGAATAAAAGGTACGAAAATTATTTTCATCTGTTACTGTATATATATTTTTTCCTCTTTTGTTTACGTGTATTGTTAGTAAGATTAAGGGCTCAATCTAGTAAGTTTTGATGATTATAACATGATTAGTAACTTAAATGATCATATAAGTAAGAGGGAAGTGAGATTTGGGGTTTAATTCATGTTATGCATAATCGGGATTCTGGGTTTTCTTCTTTTCATCCCACATACGGCCACTCACCCTTTTCTCCTTGGAAATGCGTGGCCACTTACCCTTTTATTCTTGGAAATGCATAGCCATTCATTGTTTCTTCTTTGATGTACACGGCCACTCATTGCTTCTTCTTTGATGTACACGGCCACTCATTGTTTTGGCTTAAGAATGCATGGCCACTCATTGTTTCTTCTTTGATTGACACGGCCACTCATTGTTTTGCCTTGAGAATGCATGGCCAAGCATGCATTTTCTCCTTTGATATACACGGCCACTTATGCACTTCATTCCTTGAAGGCATGGCCAAGGATGCTTTCTTCCCTCCACAGTATATTCTCACCCCAAGATTTAAGCCATGTAATTAGATATGGAACACCGTATTATATGGTTCATAAAATCATTAAGTGAGCTAGAATTGAGGTGAATTGACTAGTAATAAGTAAGACTGAGGATAAATGGTTATTAAGTGAAGGTTAATATGTTACTTGATTAGAGTAATAGATTATGAAAGTCTCTTTCTCTCTAGTGCTAAAGTTTATAAAGATACAATAAAGGCATGAATATAACATGAATAATTATATAAACTAAAAGACATAAATGCTATTATAATAGGAAGTATATCGAATTAAGTTGTAAGTTACCCAAAGTCACACCTGTGAGGTGTATAAAGAATGATCACTTAATTGAGGAACCTTTATATATAGAGAGAGAATGCGAAGCTTAAGGTAACTAAACACATTTAGTTAAGTAATGATGGTTCACTTGAACTCTAAATTAAAGGGACTTGCACATGGCAATGTTAATATGAATTATGTTGTTTAAAGGTATGCTTAAGCTTAAAGAGCATAGAATCTAAGAAGAGCATGAGGCAACTTAGTAACTTAAATAATATGCTATTCAATGTGTCTTATAAAATTGGCATAAGGTATGCACTAGGTCAAGGAATGGTTTTGTCTAAAATACTATGATATAACCTAGTGATAATAAGATAATAGTCGCAAGGGTACCTCTCCAAGTTAAAAGAAATGGGACATCGCCTTTTATGTTAAAATATGAAATCGTAAAAGCTTGGTTATATTCAAGGTCACTCGAAGAATTAACAATTAGTAGTAATATATAATAACCTGCTTACCTATTTGCTCATGCCTATAAAATATTATGATTAGCATAAGAGCACTCGTAGTGTGTTAATGACTAAGATGAAATAAGCTCACATAACTTACCAGAGTATAAAACACAAGTAAGAGGATTCAGATATATATATATATAAATGATTAGGTTAAGGTATATAACTTATTGTTTATAATTTGATAGACCATTGAAGTGAATCAATGGACTAAATATGAACAAGTGTTGACCTTTAAATTACAAGATAACCTATGCATATTACTACTATATGGATTATAAATGCATGAGTATTGCTTTAAATAATTAAGTTTTGATGTGAGTTATGATAAATGAGAAAGCTGCTCATGGCAAATGGTAACAAGGTATGTCATTAAGAATTATCAATGAGTTATGTAATTCAATGTTTTATAATTGATGCTGCCATTATATGATGAGTATTTTGACTCATTATGTGATCAGACATGAGTACCTATGTACTGTTATGATTCAAGTTGCCTTTATATGCACACACACATATATATGGACATGCATATAATACTATAAAGATTCTTAGTTGTAAGAACTAAACTTCCATAATCGCCCCATTGGCTTCGTGCATAATATCAAGTATGATGAGATGAATGATATTGATGTGACTATATCACGAAATGACTTGCATCCAAGTGTAATAGAGCTTAAAGCTCAACATTGATGTATGATAAGTATGATATGAATTTTTTTGAATTTTTGCTGAAAGCCAAACTATGAATTAAGTAACAAAGAATATGATGAATCAAAGATGTTCTTAAAGGGTTAAGCCTGCGGTCCGAGTTCAGTTGTGAATTAGATAGGCATGCCTAGAGGGATACAGTTGCAGCTGCCATAGTTGACCCCGTTTGGGTCTTGTTCCTTAATGGAACCATTGTTTGACCCCGTTTAGGTCCATAGTTTGTTCCTTACTGGAACCATTATTTGACCCCATTTGGGTCCATTGTTTGATTTCTTTGGCTATCCATAGTTTGATACCTTCGGGTATCTATTGCTCTCGTTATCCACCTTTAAACTAGTACTTAGGCAGGCTATTAATGATGATAAAATATATGCAAGATATAGTGAAACATGCATTAATTGCTCCACTCGTGTAATGTAAGCATGATGAATGGCCTTTTACATTGTTCATCATGATTATTTTGATTATAAATTGTTTCAATGAAATGAATTATTGGAATGTATATCTATGAGATGTAAATTGCCATGTTATGATAGAATGCTTACAATGTTATAATAAGAACTGGTTGGACTGTAACATATATAATGATTATCATATGTTGGAAATTTAATAAAATGTATGCATGTAGTATTGAGATATTCTCGAGTAATCAAAATAAGTAGCACCTTCCTCTATAATTTACATGCACAGCTAATTAGTCAATACATACAGATGTTTACCCATGAATATGCATATCAATAATTTTTGGCAAAGATAAGGTATCATGTATGATGTATTATGATGTGATTTGACTTTAATTGCCATACTAAAACCGCTTAAAAGGAATACATGGTTATGATCTGGCTAGTGAACTATAATTGTATTCTCTAATAAAATTGTATGATGTGTGTTAAGTAATTATATATATCGATATCTTTTATAGATGTTACATGATCCATTACACTTTCTATGCTTTGGATGAACGCTGAATGCATATCTCATGTAAATAATTAAGCTTAAATGCCTATGATTGATTTATGTACTACTAATAAGCATAATGTCTGGTGCCATAAACGGGAGCTTTCTGAATGGATTAAATTATGCTAGTAATTAAAGTTAAGAGGTTGATTATAAAGTAAATTTGAAAGTCATTTAGAAACTTAGGCAAGTTCACTTAATGCACTGGAATATGGTAAGGTTAGCAATTTTGGTAAAGGTTGAAAACTCCTTTAGTTTATGCATTCTATGATTAATATTATTGAAGACTCATGTTTTTCTCCTCTTGTTACACTGGATGCAATGTATTGATGATATTTCGGGTAAGTTTATGTCAATAGAATTGGTTTCCTCACTAAGTTTTATAGCTTAGAACAGGTTTGTTCTCTGTGTAGGTTTCAAGATAAGCTCCATAATAGCTAGTGGATAGACAACCATTGATGAGAAGATCTAGCAAATTATGGTTGCCTCAAAGATTCATCTTATATCATTGGCCAGTTATATTAGGCCTTCTTACTTAAGAGTTTAATTTTAATTTATTAAGGCATGTAATTATGGCCTGTCCTATAATTATTATTATTATTACTATTATAGTTACTGCCTAATCTCTGCTAGGTTTATGATGATGATTGTTGATTATGCATGGTAGTGGATTAGGGTGTTACAGGGCTAGTAGAGGATGAAGCTCCAAGGTGTCTTTATAGAGAAAACTTAATAACTAGGGATATTTGATGTCTTGAGTAGAGACCTAGGGTGAGCCAGTGTCTGGGGTAAGCCTCCTAGAAGATCGTGCATGTAAGGCCCCTATTTAGGCTTTGAGAGGAATATGCATGTGTAATAAGATCATTGTGTGTGTGTATAGTTAATGAACTATAAGTTGGGGCATAAAGGTAATTACCTTAAAAGATTAGAGGTAAAATGGTCATTTTAAATTAAGCTAGGCATGTGATTAATTATGGATTATATGTTAATCAAAGGACCTAATTGAAAAGAAGAAGAGAAAGTTTAAGGGGTGAAAACATAGATATAAAGAATTAAGGGCAATTTTAGAAAAGTCAAGTGGGTGCCAATAGGAGCAAGCCACCTATTCTCCCTAAAATCTTCCTAAGAAAGTGGGAAATAAAGGGGTTCAAAGGGGAGATGGGGGCCGGCCACTTCCAACAAAAGTAGACTAAGGCACCCATATTCTCTTACCTATCCCTTCAAGAACCCCTAAAAAGCCAAACTTCATTTTTGCTTGTGGAGAGAGAATTTAGAGGTTACTGTATTTAGGGTAACAACCCCTTCAACTCTTCTTCTTTATTTTTCTAAATCGATAATCAATTATATAGATTTGATGGATCATTTATATCATGTGAATTCACTCTATGTAGAAGGCAATCTATCAAAGTCAAAGAAAAGGTAGGAGGAGGATCTTGAAGAAGGAACAGCTACAAAAAGGTATGGGAGCTTCTTGCCATTTATTATGGGTGTTTGCTTTATGTTAAAGTTTAAAAGTGTTAAATTGGGAGTTTTAATGGAAGGATATATGAATTTAGGGTGGATTTGGCATAGGAACTAAAAATAGGGTGATAAACCCTTTTTTAGGAAAAGTTATCCTTGGGTTCACTGGACCTGTCAGGACTATTTTGCCTATATCTAGAGTTGAGAACTCCAAGTTGAGTAATTCCATTAAATAGAAACTAAATTCATAAAACTAAGTTTCATAAGAAGACAGCAACATTTGGTTCATCCTCTAGGATAGGCAAAAACTTAGCTTGAACCTAGACCTAATCTATTACCTTGTCATTAGGAGTAGTGCATCTTTTTTAGTGGAATATCTTGATATTTAGAAGGCAAATGAAGTGATAATTAATTTTTTAGAAACTAGAAAAATAAGAGGAATAAGTTTTTAGAAGAACTCTTAGCCTCAAAATGTCGTTTGTTGGGTTTAATTTAAAGTGCAATCTAATTTAGTAAAACTGTCTGCATAATTCATAGGCCAGATTAGGGCACTCAACCGAGACCAATCGGTCTCAGCCGAGTGCAACCCTTTGTAACCATTTCAACCATTACAAATGGCTGAGACCAATTTGTATCAGCCGAGTGCATTCCCTATTACAGCTTATACATGATGTTTTAGGCCCTAATGGACACCGAAACTTACCCGAACACTTCTAAACATACTTTGAGCACCTTGTACATAATTATTTAAGGTAAGGAATGATATGAAATGCATGAAAAACCTAGAGTTATACATATATATGCATGTATTTGTCATTATACACATGCAAATGTAAGGTTAAGGCATGTGATGATATGATACTCATATGATATTAACATGTATATTTTCAAATATTCATATATAATCAAATAATACCATTTTGATCATTATGAATACTTATAATTGTATATGTGTATATTGAAATGAAGTATGAAAAAAAATGTGAAAAGCACTCAAAGCTTATGTATAAAACTTGGTTGTGGATAGATAGGTATGCCTATAGGGATAGAATTATAGTTGCCATAGTTCGATGCCATTTAGGTCTACAATCATCCCATTGGGACTATAGTTTGACCCCATTGTGTCCACAGATTTGATATCTTTAAATATCCATAGGATTTAATACCTATGGGTATTTATATGACTAATACCTTCGGGTATCCACAATTCCTATTATCCACACTCACAAAACTTAGGCAGGCTTTCACAGAAAGAAAGGAATTATTAAAGAAATTGCTAAATAATGATTTGTTATACATTATTACAATTGCACTATATGTAATATAATAGCCTATTTCTCTTATTATTGATTATACAATTTTTCAATAACAATAAATGCATGTTTTGTGTGATTGCATGTTTGTATGTTTGGGAATGACCACTGTGAGTGGTTGTTCACACGATAACTATTCCCCACTAAGTTGTTTAGCTTAGCATAGGTTTTATCCGTATAGGTACCTAAGTTTAGACTCTTTATCAGAGGCAAGATCTGCAATAACCAAGCCAACACTAAGAAGAGTCGAGTATGAAGAAGCCATCTTTTGCTTTTGTTTTTTGTATATTCTCATCTTATACTGAGTAAAATGGTTTGTAAAGAGTAAACAATTGTAAAGCACACTATAGTAAATAGTCCTTTTTGCATGCTTTTATCTAGTTTGACAAATTCATTAACAGGCATGCTAACTATTGTGATAATTATACAAATGAACTATATGTTGTGAATGATATGCAGGGTGGTATGTGTATGACAGGATTATCCAAGAAGGGTATAGACTGTCTTTACCATTTTTGGTATAAAAAACATCTAGGTTTAGGCGGTTTTGGCTGTCAGGATCGTTAAAAACATGTATGTATAGACTGTTAGTAGTGTTGGCCTAATGTAATGCCCCTGTTTTATTATCAATAGTTGATCATAAAAGAGTCCAAGGAAGTAGTAGATTAAAGTGCTGAGAGCAATTTACTAGTGAGATCAAACCCTTCCAATATGGAATCTTTAGCTTCTTTTGGGGTGATATACCCATGGGTGTTATCCCTGGGGAAGCATTATTAAAAACTTTCTCAAGATATGGCCTCAAATTCTTCAGAGGATGATGGCTCCCAAAGCTCATATTGCAGAAAATTAGAAAGCATGGAGCGGAAGAGTTCTTTGGCACTACATTAGAGGAATTAAAAAAGGCAAAGCTTTGGCTAGAAAAGTCATGTGTGTTGTATAATTACTTTAGAGACCAATATAAAACTGGTGGAAATTAGTGTTAATGTAACCCCCAATTATCAGATCCTCTCACTTGGGAGTTCTTTGTAGAGGAGTTTAAGAAAAGATATGTTACTAAAGCCTATAAAGAGGAGAAATTGAGGGCAATTTCTAAACTTGAAGCAAAGAGGCATGACGATGGCCGAATATGAGAAGGAATTTAGTGGTTTAAGCAAATACGCACCTAGAATCTATGTTAACTGGAGCCTTTAAGTGTTGGCAATTTGAGGATGGGCTTACACAATCATGTTTCGAGAACACTTAATTGGACCTAATTCATTGCAAATAGTGGACTACTATCTACTTGTACAAGCATCCATCCGAATAGAAAAGAATAAAGTGGCTAAGAAAGAGAGAGAGCAAAGAAGAAGTTTTTCTAGAGGTGGTGCATCTGCAGGAAAGAGACCTCAGTTTCAATTCGATCTTTCAACAATCTTGCTACTCAAGGTAGATGATAGGGAACATTTACCTGATCTAAGTCATGTAAAGAGACTTCAACTGCCAGAGTGCACCTATTGCTATAAAAGACATTGGGGTACCTATAGGATGTTAACAGGTGATTGTTTCAGATGTGGTGGTACTGATCATTTTAGGGCTAATTGCCTATTAAATCAAGACTATGGGTCTATACAGGCAGAGCAATAGGGAAGCTTCTAATATATCCTCGACAGGTAGAGGATGTGAAAGAGGTCAAGGTGGAGCCAATCAATTTAAAGCCTTATCCAAAAATGCCTCTGAGATCGTTGATCGACCTTTTGCTCCTACACCTCCTACTCAAGCATATGCAATGAAAGCTCATAAAGAGGTGGATACCCTGAAAATCATAGTAGGTATTTTTTTCACTTTTTAACACTGATGTTCATGTGCTTATTGATCCAGGTTCTACTCATTCCTATAATTATGTTGGGGATCTGGTTAAAAATATGGCAAAATGTGTAATAGTTGGTTTTTGATATATGTGTGACTAGCCCTTTAGGCCACGTCGTTTGTGTGAATAAAATGCATAGGAATTGCCCCTATTGTGACTCAAGGAAGAGAATTTCCTCCGACTTAATAAAGTTACCATTCCATGAATTTAATGTGATACTAGGCATGGATTGGTTAACTAAACACCAAGCAATAGTGAATTTAAGACAAAGATGATAGAACTAAAAGACGCAGAAGGAAAGGAAATAACAGTTCGAGGTATTAGATCAAAACCTTTAACAAATGTCAGTTCGGCTATGCAACCTAGACGTTTCATTAGGAAAGGGTGTGAAGCATTCTTAGCCTTAGTGCTTAATTCTAAAAGAGAGAAAGTAAATATTCAAAATATACCAGTGGTTAGTGAATTTCCTAATGTGTTTCCTGAGGAGCTACCTTGTCTCCCACCTGAAAGAGATGTGGAGTTATCCATAGAAACCTTACCAAGAACTGTTTCCATCTCTAGGGTGTCGTATAGGAAGGCACCATCGGAATTGAAAGAGTTAAAAGTTCAACTGCAGGAGCTATTGGATAGGGATTTATCAGGCCTAGTGTGTCCCATTTGGGCATGCCTGTGTTATTTGTCAAAAAGAAATATGGCACCTTAAGAATGTGTATTTGTGAGGGCCTGACCTTAACCCTAGCAGGGAATATGTTTAATAGTATGATGCTATATGTGCAATTAAAAATTTGTTTATGGTTATAGCCACTCTAGGATAAAGCTTCTTGAAGGGCAATGTGGTAATTTTGGTTAAGTTCATGAAAGAAATGGATTAATTGAATAATAAAAGAGATGTTGGGATAAGATTTATGATTTAAGTTTCTTTTGAGCTTAAATAGTAAATTTTGAGATGGAGGGGTACTCTTAAGAGAAATACTTGGAGAATAAGGCTAAAAGAATAATTGATGGTCTCCCTCACGTGATTCCAGTGAGGATATCACTGCCTGTCAAAAGGGGAAGACCATCACTCCCTCTCTTTTACGTTTCTCTCCTTCTTTCTTTCACCGTTTGGAACTAGGGTTTGGTAAGGAGGAACTCCTCTCATCTATCTTTACTAACTAATGCAATATCTTAGGAGTAAAAGAAGAATGCTTAGTATCTTTTGTGACTTTTTACAGGAGAGTCAAGCAAGGATAAGGGCAAGGGGATCTTGAAGGAGTAAGAACGTCACTGAGTAGGTATGGGAGTATCATTGTTTTCATTGTTGTCTGTAGGTGTTTTATAGAAACTAGGTTTCTTATCTGAGTTATTTGGCTTTATAGAGGAAGTTAAAGATGATTAATGAAAATATTTGATTTAAGATGAGTTTTGGTAAGATGTTATAACCTACGAAGTTGCTATGTCCTTATCAAAGCGTTACAATCCTTGAACCTAAGGAAAATGGTCACGCAAGCCTTGAAGCTTGTGAGGTCATGGTCACGCAAGCCTCAAAGCTTGTGAGCCGCCCCGTGGACACGCAATCCTTAAGGCTTGTTATCACGTGGCCACGAAAGCCTTAAGGCTTGTGTAACCCGTGGCCACGTAAGCCTTAAGGCTTGTGTATCACGTGGTCACTCAAGCTTTAAGGCTTGTTTAGAATGTGGCCACGTGCCAGTCCACTGCCCTCCAATTCCCTATTTTGCACATTTGTCCCGATAATCATACAAATCACTTCCCCATTATTATCGACAAAGCCAACACTTTTTATAACAATAATCCATCCTTTTAAAGCAACCCAATAGGCACATTTTAAGACTATGTTTACTAAAAGTAATATATGGTTGTTTTATGTTATGCTTTTACTGTCAAGCCATAACAATTGAGGTAAAGTGATCATGGTAAGTTATCAAGTAGTGTTAATTACAACTTACTTCGATATGTGATTGTAATAATAGTAATGTTATAATTTCATGAAATTACTATGAAATATATATGTTTATGCGAAGTATGATGATAACTATCCTTAAATGAGATCGAATATGTGGTATATGAGTTATAAGTCGGGGTAATAAATATGTATACCATCATATGTGTATAAAAATGGGATTTCGGATGTGAATTGTGGCTTGAACAAATATTGTAACGTGTTAAAAGGAACATAATGAATCAAATATTCTTCTGATTAAGTGGTTAAGCCTGCGGGTCTTAGTTCAGTTGTGGATTCGATAGGCATACCTAAAGGGATATAGTTGCAGCTACCATGGTTGACCCCGTTTGGGTCCATTGATTGTTCCTTTGATGGAACCATAGTCTAACCCCTTGGGTCCATTGTTTGATATCTTCTAGATATCTATTATCTGATACCATAGGGTATCCATTGCTCCCGTTATCCACCCCTTTAAACTAGTACTTAGGCAGGCTATTAAGTTTAAGAGAATTGTTAAAGAAAGAAATACATGTTTCAATTTCTTCAGTTGTATAATACAAGCATGCGAGTGATTGATTACCATGTTTTATCTTCGCTTCCTTTGGCCATATTGTCAAATTGAAACAACCTCCTGATATTAGTATGATGAGGTGCTTAGTGGAATGTTGTGCAAAGATATTTCCATTCGCTTAACTTTATTGGTCGATTATACTATTATTATTACTATTATTTTTGTATGTTATCTCCTCGCTAAGCTTTATAGCTTAGCACGGTTGCTTTACATCCGTGTAGATTTGGCTAGTGGTCGTTCAGGGACTTAATTCTACATCGGTTGGCCAACAAGAGTCAAATCAAACTATTTGATGTAGGATATTTTGTATATAGTCCTTTTTGTCTATTCCTGTATTTTTGTCATGTTTCTTTAGGGGTAATGTAATATGGAGGACTGTAATCTTAACTTAAATTACCATGCTTGCTTGCCTTTCCATTGTTGTGGTGGTTAATGTACGATTGCTACATTATAACTGTTGCATGACTTTCCAGTTTAACTATTGAAGTATGCATGCACCTTATTTGTATATGATGACATGTTGTTGTAAGATTGTTGTGAGTTTTGGTTGCTGAAGGTAGGACAGATGTACTGTTTGGGAGTCGGTATTAAGGTATGATAATTAGTGGTATCAGAGCCTGGTTTAGTCATTTCTGGGCAATAGAAGTCTGGAAATCTTGAGTATAGTATTGTGTCTTGTTGGCCTAATGCAGTAAGTCCATGTTTTCATATAGATCGAAGATGGATGATTCTAGAGATGCTATCGAGGAATCAGCGAAAAGTAATTTATCAGCCGCAACGGATCCCTCTGATATGAGATCTCTATCAACAAATTAGAATGAGATTCCTGCTGCTATGCCTGGAGAGGCATTGCTAAAAATTTCTCAGGATACAGCCCAAATTCTACAAAGAATGACGGCACCTAAGGCGCCAATTTCTGAGGTCAGAAAGTATGGTGGGGAAGAATTTTTTGGTACCACCTTAGAGCAATCAGAGGAAGCTAAATTCTGGTTGGAAAAGTTGGAGAGGATTCTAGATGATATCCAATGCCCTGCTCATTATAAGGTATCATATGCTGTATCATTACTTCAAGGACCAGCATACGATTGGTGGAAGTTGGTACTCAGGCAACATCAAGTAGCGGCTCCTTTTTCTTAGGAATTCTTTGAAACTAAATTCAAAAAGAAATATGTTACGGAGGCCTATAAAGAGGAGAAGCTAAAAAATTTTTTGACCTTGAAGCAGAGGGTTATGTCTGTAGCAGAGTTCGAGAAGGAATTTAGCAGGTTGTACAAATAAGTTCCCAAAGAGATGTTAATTGATGCCTTTAAAAGTAGACAATTTGAGGATGGACTGAATCATCAGATTAGGGAGAAATTGATAGGGGCTACATCTCTTCAAAATGTGAACTTTCAACAACTTGTGATGGCTGCTATGAAGGTGGAGAAGCATGAGTCAGCTAAGAGAAAAAGATAGCAGAAAGGGAGCGGGACCAAGGGTGGATGGTCCACTGAGAAGAGGTTCAAAGGAGCGCAAAATTTGCAACCAACAAGGGGAAATTATAACCCTACTAGCAAGATGAAAGGAAAAGTATCTACAGTATCCAAGCTAAGTCAACATGCCCCATCAGAACAAAAAGGGGGTCAGCCACCTGAGTGTCCTCATTGTTCCAGGCAATATTGGGCTCCATACAGGAAAGAATCGGGAGCATGCTATAATTGTGGTGCCACTGACCACTATATAGCTAATTGCCCCTCCAAGCGGGCATAAGACTCAACACAGCACGATAGTAGAGGAGCTTCAAATATGCACTCGGCTGTAAGATCAGGAAGCAGAGGTAGGGGACAAGGTGGTTTTGGTCGCCAAGGATCTCAGTCTCGTAATGTATCTGAGTCAGTGGATAGACCAGCTACTCCAGCTTTTTTGGGGCGAGCTTATGCCATGAAGGCACGAGAAGATTAAGATGCTCCAGAAGTAATAGCTGGTATTTTCTCACTTTTTGATTCTGATATTCATGCTCTTATCGATCTTGGATCCACTCATTCATATGTTTCCCTTGATAGTATGAGTGAGGGTGTGTCTAAGGTACATCAATTGGAATATGATATCTGTGTAACTAGCCCACTAGGGCACAACATATGTGTGAATAAAATGTTCCCTAACTGTCCCATCTTAATACAAGGAAGAGAATTTTTAGCTGATCTTATCGATCTGCCTTTTCGGGAATTTGATGTTATTTTAGGCATAGACTGGTTGTCTAAGCATCGGGCATTGGTGAACTGTGGGTCTAAAACCGTAACACTTAGTGATAAATAGGGTAATGAGATAATAGTGGCAGGTATCCCGGTGCAACCTTTGACCAATATAATATCTGCCCTTCAAGCTAGACGATTTCTGAGGAAGGGGTGTGAAGCATTTCTAGCCCTAGTTCTTGATTCAAAAAGGGACACGGTTAAGCTCCAGAACATACCAGTGGTGAATGAATATTCAGATGTGTTTCCTAAAGACTTACCTGGTCTTCCCCCTGACAGGGAGGTTGAATTATCTATTGAGGTTTTGCCTAGCACAGCACCCAATTCCAGGGCCCCCTATAGAATGGCTCCAAAGGAATTGAAAGAATTGAAGATACAATTGCAAGAACTATTTAACAAAGGTTTTATCAGGCATAGTATATCTCCATGGGGTTCACCGGTCTTATTTGTTAAGAAGGATGGTTCTATGAGAATGTGCATTGACTATCAGCAGTTAAATAAAGTGACAGTGAAAAATAAGTATCCATTACCCCGAATTGAGGATTTATTCGATCAATTGAAAGGGGCAGGAGTGTTTTCAAGGATTGATCGAAGATCGGGGTACTACCAACTCCAAGTTAGGGATGTAGATGTCTCAAAGATAGCATTTAGGACCCGATATGGACATTATGAGTTTCTAGTAATGCCATTTGGGTTAACAAATGCACCAGCTGCATTTATGGATTTAATAAACAGGGTGTTTAGACCATATTTGGACCAATTCGTAGTGATTTTTATTGATGATATTTTGGTCTATTCTAAAAATGAAAAAGAGCATGCTGAGCATTTAAGAATTGTGTTATAGACCTTAAGGGAGAATCAATTGTTTGCAAAACTAAGCAAGTGTGAGTTTTGGTTAACAGAGATTTCCTTCCTTGGTCATGTGGTATCTTCAAAAGGTATTAGAGTGAACCCCACAAAAATTGAGGCTATTGTCAATTAGAGACCGCCTCGGAATGTACCTAAGGTAAGGAGTTTCTTGGGATTGGCTGGTTACTATTGTCGCTTTGTGAAAGGGTTTTCGGTGACGGCATCTCCACTTACTAAGCTGTTAAGGAAGAATGTTAAATTTGAATGGACCACCCGATGTGAGACAAGTTTTGACTAGATAAAGAGCATGCTAACCAAAGCTCTGATTTTGACACAACCAACATCTGGGAAGGAGTATGCTATGTACAGTGATGTCTCTAAAGTTGGGTTGGGTTGTGTTTTAATGCAAGAGGGTAGAGTGGTGGCTTATACATCTCGTCAACTTAAACCGCATGAACAAAACTATCCAACACATGATCTAGAGTTGGCAGCAATTCGCCTTAAAGATTTGGCGCCACTACTTATACAGTGAAAGATGTAGGATATACACAGACAATAAAAGCCTTAAGTATCTACTTACTTAAAAGGACCTCAACTTGAGGCAGCGGAGATGGCTTGAATTATTTAAAGACTATGATTGTATAGTGGACTACCATCTAGGTAAGGCTAATGTCGTAGAAGATACTTTAAGCAGAAGAGTAATGGCATCGATGGTGTTGCAGCGGGGTAGATGGAGGTTTACTTCCGATAGTGTTCTAATTACCCAATTAAGAGCTGAGTCATGTGTGAGACAGGCGGTGATCGATGCACAGAAAAATAATGAGAAGGTACAGCGAGTTATACAGTCTATGCATGATGGGGAAAAATCTGATTACTCAATCAAAGAAAATGGAGGTTTGTACTTCAAGGATAGATTATGTGTTCCAGATGATAGAGAATTAAAAAGAACCTTATTGCATGAAGCTCACAACACTATTTTCACTATACATCCGGGGGGGAATATGATGTATCAGGATCTTAAATGATGTTATTGGTGGTCGGGTATGAAGAAGGATGTGGTCGATTATGTCTCTAAATGCTTAACTTTTCAACAAGTGAAAGCAGAGCATCAACTCCCATCTAGATTGCTACATCCCATTCCAATTCCGCAGTGGAAGTGGGAAGATATCACTATGGATTTTGTCACCGGACTACCTTTTACACACAGACAGCGTAATGCAGTGTGGGTTATTATGGATAAGTTGACCAAATCAGCTCATTTCTTGCCTGTTAGAATGGATTATTCCATGGATCAGTTGGCAGAATTGTATATAAATGAGATGGTTCGACTTCATGGTATTCCGGTATCAATTATATCAGATCGAGATCCCCGATTCACCTCTAGATTCTGGCAAAGTTTACAGAAGTCTATGGGAACACGATTAAAATTCAGTACAGCTTTTCATCCCCAGACGGACGGACAATCGGAAAGAGTGATTCAAGTCTTGGAAGATATGCATAGAGGTTGTGTTTTAAATTTTCCCAATAGTTGGGACAAATACCTAGCCTTAATGGAGTTTGCCTATAATAATAGTTATCAAACTAGTTTGGGCATGGCTCCTTATAAGGCCTTGTATGGTCAAAGTTGCAGGACTCCGGTATGTCGGACTGAGTTAGCTGAAAGCAAGATAATTGGGCCAGACCTAGTTAGAGACACTGAAGAAAAAGTTCAACTTATTAAGCAGAGACTAAAAGAAGCAAGTGACAAGCAAAGATCTTATGCAGATTTGAAAAGAAAAGATGTTGAGTATCAAGTTGGGGATAAGGTATTTCTAAAAGTTTCACCCTGGAGAAAGGTTTTAAGGTTTGGAAAGAAAGGAAAATTGACTCCAAGATTCATTGGTCCCTATGAAGTGCTACAAAGAGTTGGACCAGTGGCATATAGATTAGCACTTCCTATGGAATTATCAAAGCTGCATGAAGTATTTCATGTTTTTATGCTTCGAAGATACCATTCAGATGAATCTCATGTACTGCAAGTGCAAGACATTCAAGTTCAGACAGATTTCACTTACGACGAAGAGCCTAAAGAGATTCTGGCTAAGGAAGTTAGGCAATTGCGAAATAAACAAGTTCCTCTTATCAAGGTACTTTGGCAACACCATAACCATCAAGAAGTAATGTGGGAATCAGAAGCCATGATGAGGGTCCAATATCCCCACTTGTTTAACTCAGGTATGAATTTCGAGGACGAAATTCTTTTAAGAGGGGAAGAATTGTGAGAGCCTGACCTTGACCCTAGCAGGGAATATGTTTAATAGTATGATGCTATATGTGTAATTAAAAATTTTTTTATGGTTATAGCCACTCTAGGATAAAGCTTCTTAAAGGGCAATGTGGTAATTTTGGTTAAGTTCATGAAAAAAATGGATTTATTAAATAATAAAAGAGATGTTGGGATAAGATTTATGATTTAAGTTTCTTTTGAGGTTAAATAGTAAATTTTGAGATGGAGGGGTACTCTTAAGAGAAATACTTGGAGAATAAGGCTAAAAGAGTAATTGATGGTCTCCCTCACGTGATTCCAGTGAGGATATGACTGCCTGTCAAAAGGGGAAGACCATCACTCCCTCTCTTTTACGTTTTCTCCTTCTTTCTTTCACGGTTTGGAACTAGGGTTTGGTAAGAGGAACTCCTCTCATCTATCTTTACTAACTAATGCAATATCTTAGGAGTACAAGAAGGAATGCTTAGTATCTTTTGTGACTTGTTATAGGAGAGTCAAGCAAGGATAAGGGCAAGGGGATCTTGAAGGAGTAAGAACGTCACTGAACAGGTATGGGAGTATCGTTGTTTTCATTGTTGTCGTAGGTGTTCTATAGAAACTAGGTTTGTTATCTGAGTTATTTGGCTTTATAGAGGAAGTTAAAGATGATTAATGAAAATATTTGATTTAAGATGAGTTCTGGTAAGATGTTATAACCTACAAAGTTGCTATGTCCTTATCGAAGCGTTATGATCCTTGAACCTAAGAAAATCGTGGTCACGCAAGCCTTGAAGCTTGTGAGGCCATGGTCACGCAAGCCTTAAGGCTTGTGTATCATATGGCCATGCAAGCCTTAAGGCTTGTGTAACCCATTGCCATGCAAGCCTTAAGGCTTGTGTATCACGTGGTCACGCAAGCTTTAAGGCTTGTGTAGCATGTGGCCACATGCCAGTCCACTGCCCTCCAATTCCCTATTTTGCACATTTGTCCCGATAATCATACAAATCACTTCCCCATTATTATCGAAAAAGCCAACACTTTTTATAACAATAATCCATCCTTTTAAAGCAACCCAATAGGCACATTTTAAGACTATGTTTACTAAAAGTAATATATGATTCTTTTATGCTATGCTCTTACTGTCAAGCCATAACAATTGAGGTAAAGTGATCATGGTAAGTTATCAAGTAGTGTTAATTACAACTTACTTCGATATGTGATTGTAATAATAGTAATGTTATAATTTCATGAAATTACTATGAAATATGTATGTTTATGCGAAGTATGATGATAACTATCCTTAAATGAGATCGAATATGTGGTATATGAGTTATAAGTCGGGGTAATAAATATGTATACCATCATATGTGTACAAAAAGGGATTTCAGATATGAACTGTGGCTTGAACAAATATTGTAATGTGTAAGAAGGAACATAATGAATCAAATATTCTTCTGATTAAGTGGTTAAGCCTGCGGGTCTTAGTTCAGTTGTGGATTAGATAGGCATGCCTAAAGGGTTATAGTTATAACTGCCATGGTTGACCCCGTTTGGGTCCATTGATTGTTCCTTTGATGGAACCATAGTCTGACCCCTTGGGTCCATTGTTTGAGATCTTCTAGATATCTATTATCTGATACCTTAGGGTATCCATTACTCCCATTATCCACCCCTTTGAACTAGTACTTAGGCAGGCTATTAAGTTTAAGAGAATTGTTAAAGAAAGAAATACATGTTTCAATTTCTTCAGTTGTATAATACAAGCATGCAAGTATTGATTACCATGTTTTATCTTCGCTTCCTTTGGCCATATTGTCAAATTGAAACAACCTCCTGATATTAGTATGATGAGGTGCTTAGTGGAATGTTGTGCAAAGATATTTGCATTCGGTTAACTTTATTGGTCGATTATATTATTATTATTACTATTATTTTTGTATGTTATCTCCTCGCTAAGCTTTATAGCTTAGCACAGTTGCTTTACATCCGTGTAGATTTGGCTGGTGGTCGTTCAGGGACTTAATTCTGCATCGGTTGGCCAACAAGAGTCAAATCAAACTATTTGATGTAGGATATTTTGTATATAGTCCTTTTTGTCTAGTCCTGTATTTTTGTCATGTTTCTTTGGGGATAATGTAATATGGAGGACTGTAACCTTAACTTAAATTACCATGCTTGCTTGTCCTTCCATTGTTGTGGTGGTTAATGTACGATTGCTACATTATAACTGTTGCATGACTTTCCAGTTTAACTATTGAAGTATGCATACACCTTATTTGTATATGATGACATGTTGTTGTAAGATTGTTGTGAGTTTTGGTTGCTGAAGGTAGGATAGATATACTGTTTAGGAGTCGGTATTAGGGTATGAGAGTATTGATTACAGAAAGCTCAACAAGGTAACAATGAAGAATAGGTATCCTCTACCTTAGATCGAAGATTTGTTTAATCAATTAAAAGATGTCAGAGTGTTTTCTAAGATAGACTAACGATTGGGATATTATCAGCTTCGAGTGAAGGTTGAAGACGTTCCAAAAATTGCTTTTAAAACCCAGTATGGCCACAATAAATTCTTGGTTATGCCTTTTGGGTTAACTAATGCTCCAGCAGCTTTCATTGATTTGATAGGGTGTTCCAACCTTATTTAAACTAGTTTATAGTGGTGTTTATTAACGATATACTAGTCTACTCTCGAAATGAAGTAGAACATATAAAGCGTTTAAGAATTGTGTTAAAAACTTTGCGAGAAAAATAGTTATATGCTAAGCTGAGCAAGTGTGATTTTTGGCTTAAGGAAGTTTCTTTTCTTAGGCACTTGATATCATCGGAAGGCATTAGGGTGGATCCTAAAAAGGTAGAAGCTATTGCTCATTGGAAGCTACCCCAAAATGTACAAAAAGTGAAAAGCTTCCTAGGCCTGGCTGGGTATTACTGCCATTTTGTAAAAGGATTCTTAGTGATTGCTTCACCACTTACCAGACTACTCTGGAAGAATGTTAAGTTTGAATGCAATGGTAAATGTCAAGCGTGTTTTTAATGATTGAAAATGAAGCTAATAGAAGCCCAGGTTCTTACTCAACCAGCATCCAGTAAAGAATATTCCATGTACAGTGATGCCTCTAAAAATGGTTTGGGTTGTGTGTTGATGTAAGAGGGTAAAGTTGGGGTATATGCTTCAAGGCAATTGAAACCTCATGAAAAGAACTACCCTACATATGATCTAGAGTTGGCAGCAGTAGTTTTTGCTTTAAAGATATGGTGGCACTACTTGTATGGAGAAAGATCTAAGATTTATATGGATCATAAGAGTCTTAAGTATCTACTTACGCAGAAGGACCTCAATTTAAGACAGCGAAGATGGTTGGAATTATTCAAAGACTATAATTGCATAGTTAATTATCATCCTGGTAAAGAAAACATGGTAGCAAATACCTTAAGCAGAAAGAAGGTGGTGTCATTATTGTTGCAACAATATAAATGAAGATTTGCACCAGATGGAGCATTGATAACTCAATTGAAAGCACAACCCAATATGAAGCAAACAATACTTGATGCCTAGAAGGATAATGAAAAATTACAAAGGATAGTTTAACTAATACATAAAGGAGGTCCATTAGAGTACTCAATAAGAGAAGATGGAGGTGTGTATTATTGATACAGACTATGTGTACCAAATAATAAAGAATTGAAGAAAACCTTATTGCGAGAAGCACACAACACAATTTTCACTATGCATCTCAGAGCTAACAAGATGTATCAAAACTTGAAGCAGATTTATTACTGGCCGAAAATGAAAAGAGACATTGTAAGGACTATCTTAATCTCTCTCAATACCTTCCATCATATATACTATAACATACATCAACACAAAAAAAGTATTACAGAACAAGCTTTAGGTTACTATACACTGGTTCTTATCATGTTCTTCATAATACATTATTATTAATACAATATAATAATCACCAAAAAACAACAAGGTACGACTACATACTTAGACTCTTCCTATCTCTAGTGTTGGTCTTGCAGTAGCAGATCTTGTCCCACTAAGAAGAAATCTAGCTTCGAGTACCTAGAAAATAATCTCTTATCGCAATTGTCGATAGCTTACACATATAGGCATAATATTAGTCAAATACAGTATGAAGCCATAGTATAAAATTTGTAAAATAGTAATGTAAGACTTTATTGCAAAGGTGACAAGTTTGTAATGAAATTAATGACAACCCATAACTTATTACATGTGCTCACTGGTGTATGTAGACAGGCATGTAAATACAATAGTCTTAAACAATGAAAACACTAGGTATCTATGGTGATTAGTATATGTATGTGTTTGTATAGCACCTTACATGTATCATAAACATACTATATGCATGTATCATAAACATAGCTACATTCTTTTACATATTCTCCTCATACTATGCATGAGTTCATATATAAATAATAATGCTAGAAATCAAATCACGGTGTAAATTTAGCATATCATCTCATTACATTACTCTTTATATTGCTTTTATTATGCCTTGTATTAAGCCTATAATTTTTTCTAAAAGTGTGGATAATGGGTTAACTGTAGCACCCGAAGGTACAAAACTGTACTGTTAAACAAGTCAAGTGGACCCAAATAGGGTCGGCTACAACCCAAACGAGGTTGTTTATGATCCAATCGGGATTAAATCTATCCTGTAGACCCAAACTGGCCAAATATTTATCATGGACGCAATAGGGCCAAATCTGTATCATGGACCCAAATAGGGTCGAATCTGTACTGTAGCAGCTGCAAGATACCCTTATAGGCATGCCTATCTATCCATAACCTAGACACAGATGTAGGCAATATAACTTTTTACTTTAATCATCTTTACTTTTCTTTTATTATCTTATATGCCTTTAACTCTATTACAAAACATATCTTTGAGCAGGGCATCATGTACATGTTTATACATTTTTGTGTATCATTATAATCGAATAACCTTTATATACATATGTATATATATCAGTATCTTTTTGTAATCATAGCAACATAGCTTTAAGTATTAATGTATAATCTCAAGCTTATAAATATTATATGGTTTACATGCTCTAATTGTAACATCTTTGGTCATGTACGATCATTACCATGATTATATGACATACTCATAAGAGTTACATTCACATAGAGACTATTGTCTCTATGCATGAATGCACATATATCTGTATGATTCATCCTATACATGTACCATTCATACTTATACCTAAGCTTATTACATTACGTTTAATGCATCACATTATGCACACACACACACACATATATACATATCCAATACATCACAATATTCATACACATATATATACATATAGTAATATCGATACCTATCTACAATAATGTGATTATCACATAAATGCATATTCCTGAAAGTATAAATATTCATGTATATATATAGCTATAAACATATACTTCATCTATTTAGAGTATCATTAGTTCTATTTAGCTTTATGTACCCTTATATGCAAATGTATCTTCAAGCTTATATGCTTATGCTCTTATTGATATTCATATACTCTAATCACATTAGTTTACAAACATACAATTTGATATATAAGCTTGGTAATTTCTTAAACTAACTTATATGTCCCAATTTCCTTATAATACCTCTTAATATTCTATTATTTATTACACATGTTGATACTGATCCACCACCATCAACCAATGATCCTTTAAAGATGCCTAATGGTCCAATTACAAGAGGACGTGCAAAGAAGCTAAAGATGGCCATGTCATTTTATGTTCAAGGCTTTGTTACTCAAGAACTTAATGAAGATGCCTTTGAGAAGTGTTATGGAGAACTTGAAGGCAAGTATAAAGTACTTAGCCTCTTGGAAGCAAGAGAAGGAATTGGGCAAGCTTAAGCTATCAAGGGCTTTTAACAACTTTGGGTTTAATTGTACAAGTCATGTGCCTCATTTAAAAGTCACATGACTCGTTTAAGTTGTAAATGTGGGCTTAGGCGTGTGGGCTTCTTTTTTGGGTTTAGTTTTAGTTAGTTTGGTTATTTATTTTAGTCTTTCTTTTGGGTTTTATTTTAAGTGTGTTTAAGACTTATTTGGGCTTATTTGGCTTGTAAAAGCCCAAGAAAATTCGTGTAAGGCCATATGAGCATTTAAATTAGGGTTTTAAAGAGTGAATTAGGGTTAGCCACCTTATAAATAGGCTACCCTAGGTTGTAAACTTAATTAATTGAATCAAATTATAAACTTTTGAGAGTTTTCTCTTGGCTTAGCCGAAATTCTTAGAGAGAATGTGAGTTTGCTTGCTTTCTTCTCTATTGCATCAAGAATTAGGATTACTTATCAATCATTTGATTGTGGCGTGTTCCTATTCTTATTATCTCGATTATTTGTGTTTCCATTCACGTGTTGTTTGGGGGTTCAATAGGGAGGGTGTTTGTCTTCTTTGTCTTTTGAAATCAAAGCATATGTTTAAGGGATTTCGGGTTCTTTAACCTTGGGGTTCCGCATCACATGTTCCATAACCTATTAATATTACATCCCTATACATTTATACATTTATATATATATATACATACATACATACATACACATACATATTTGACTTAAAGGTCTTCTTTTGTCCTCTTATATCCTAATTCCATTAGTTACATGTATAAGGTTGATATTAGTCCAAAAATGGCCTAAAAATTCATATACTCATGCTTTCTTTATATTTGCATTCATTTTAACTTATTTCCCAATCTCTAAATCATATCTTACATGTGCTTCATAACTTGGTATATTCCTTTCTATGTGTTTAAGATGTTCCCAAGGTGTTCAAAAAAGGTTCGGCAACTTTCGATGACTTTTTGGGCTTAAAAACCATGTATAAGTTGTAAATGGCAAAGCATTCAGCTGAGACAAATTTGTCTCGACCATGTACAATGCTCAAAATTGGTATAGAGGGGTCCACTAGGTTGAGATAAATTGGTCTCCGTCGAGTGCCCCAGTTTGGCATATGAATTCTGTAGATAGTTTTACTGTGTCTCTTTCTACATCATTTTCGACTTAGCGAATGACCTTTTCTGATCAAGTTTTCTTCTACAAACTTGTTATCCTATATTTCTAATTTTTAAAACATTAAAAATTACTTCATTTTTCCTTCTCAATATTAATATATTCATTGAACAATATGGACTACTCCCAATGACAGGGCAGCAGACTAGGTCTTGGTTCAAGCTAAATTTTTCTATCATAGAGGACGAACCAAATGTTGATGTCTACTTATGAAACTTAGTTTTATGAGTCTAGTTTTTATATCAACTTGAATTACTAAATTAGAGCTGTCAAACTCCAGATATAGGCTAAATAATCCGAATAGTTCTAGTGAATCCTAAGAACATATTTTGCTAACTAAAAGAATTATGCTCCTATTTTATATATATAATACCAAAGTTCTCATACCTCTTTGATAACCACCTCCTTCAAGCTTTTCCTCTTTTTGCTCCTTGCCTTTACTTCTCTCTTTTTCTTTATAATAAATCACATATTATTGTTCTTAAAGATTCATATAATCCTTCAATTAAAAATCTAATAATAACAAGTAAAAGAAGTAGAAAAGAGATTGTTCTTACCTTAAAAAGACTAACCATTAAAATCTCTCTCCTCTTAAAAGCTAGGATTGGATTTAGGGGTAATTTAAGGGTTAGAGTAGATGAGTTTTGAGAGGAAATGGTGACCTTAATCTCCCCTTAAAGTGGCCAGCCCTCAGCCTTTAAATCCATGGGTTTCTCCTTTGACAAAACTTTTCTAGAATGGCTAGGTGTCCATCTCTCAAAGGTCCACTCGTTGACTTTGTAAAAATTACATTTAACTCCCTCCTTTCCTTCAAATTCATGTTTCTTCCCCTAAACTTTCTCTTTCATTTTTCAATTAGGTCCCTTAACTTACATTTTCTCAAAATTAATCAAACACATAACTTAATTCAAAATGACCATTTTACTCTTTATCCTTTTAAACAATTACCTATATGTCCTTAATCTCTAATTCATTGACTACACCAACACATATTAATAATATTATCTTGAAATGCATATACATTCTCTTAGGGCCTTAATAGGGGTGTCACAGACGTGGTTGATTATGTTTCCAAGTGTTTGGCTTGTCAGCAAGTAAAGGTAGAACATTAATTCCCTTTCGGGTTATTGAATCCCAATCCAATGGAATTAGAATGGGAAAATATCACCATGGATTTTATTACAGGGCTGCCCAGCTCAAAGAAAACATGATGCAACATGGGTAATTATAGATAGGCTAACCAAGACAACTTACTTTATACCAATTCGATCGAACTACCCACTGAACAAATCGGTTGAATTGTATGTAAATGAAATTGTCCGATTGCATGGAATTCCTGTGTCAATAATTTTTTATCAAGATTTGAGATTTACATTCAAATTTTGGAAGAGCTTATAGCAAGTTTTAGGCACCAAACTCCACTACAGTATAGCATTTCATTAACAAATAGATGGGCAATTCAAAAGATTTATTCAAGTGTCGAAGGATATGATGAGAAGTTGTGCCTTAGATTTTCCAAGAAGTTGGGATAGATACCTTGCTCTGATGGAATTTGCATACAAAAATGGTTATCAAACTAGCATTGGTATGGCACCTCATGAAGCTTTATATGGTAGAAAGTGTAGAACTCTAATCTGTTGGACCGAGTTAATTGAGAAAAAAGTGATTGGTCCTGACATTATTAAAGATACCAATGAGAAGGTGCAAATTATCAAGCAAAGATTAAAGATTGCTAGTGATAGATAGAAATCATATGCAGACTTAAAGAGAAAAGATATTGAATACCAAGTGGGAGATAGGGTGTTCTTAAAAGTGTCACCATGGAGAAAAGTACTACGATTTGAAAAGAAAATGAAGTTTAGTATAAGATTCATCAGTCTATATGAAGTTGTAGAACTAGTTGGACCTGTTGCTTATAAACTGGCACTCCCTTCAGAATTATCCAAGTTGCATGATGTCTTTCATGTTTTTATGCTCTAAAGGTACATATTAGATGAATCTCACATAGTGCCCATGCAAAAAATAACAATATAACCAGACTACTCCTATCAAGAACAATCGAAAGAAATGTTAGCTTAGGAAGTTAGATAACTATGAAATAATTAGATTCCCATAGTTAAAGTACTAGGCAGTATCATCACATAAAAGAGGCCACATGGGAACCTGAATTAGTTATAAGAGCTCAGCACCCGAAATTATCCAAATCAGGTATGAATTTCGAGGACAAAATTTCTTTAAGGGGAAGAGAAATGTAAAGCCCTTATTTAGGCCTTGGGAGAAATACATGTGTGACAAGATCACTCTATGTGTAAATAGTTAGTGAACTACAAGTTGGGGCATAAAGGTAATTATCTTAAAAGATGAGGGGTAAAATGGTCATTTTAATTTAAGCCATGCATGTGATTAATTATGGGTCATATGTTAATCAAGGGACCTAATTAAAAAGGAGAAGAAAAATTTTAGGGGTAAAAGCATAAATTTAAAGAATTAAGGACAATTTTGGAAAAGTCAAGTGGGAGCCAATAGGAGCAAGCCACTTATTCTCCCTCGAATCTTACTAAAAAAGTGGGAAATCAAGGGGTTAAAAGAGGAGATAGGGGCCAGCCAGTTCAAGGAGACTAAGGCACCCATTTTCTCTCAACTAACCCTTTAAGAACCCCTAAAAAGCTAAACTTCATTTTTGCTTGTGGAGAGAGAATCTAGAGGTTACCATATTTGGGGTAACAACCCCTTTAACTCTTCTTCTTTGTTTTTGTGAATTGATAATCAATTATATGGATTTTATGGATCATTTATATCATTTTAATTCACTCTATATAGAAAGGCAATCTATCAAAGGCTAAGAAAAGGTAGAAGGAGGATCTTGAAGGAGGAATGGCTATAAAAAAAATGTATGGGAGCTTCTTGCCATTCATTATGGGTGTTTGCTTTATGTTAGGGTTTAGAAGTGTTAAATTGGGAGTTTTAATGGAAGGATATATGATTTTGAATTTAAGGGTGGATTTGGCATAGGAACCGAAAATAGGTGATAAACCCTCTTTTTGGCAAAAGTTATCCTTGGGTTCACTAGACCTATCAAGACTATTTTGCCTATATCTAGAGTTTAAGAACTCTAAATTGTGTAATTTTACTTTGAATAGAAACTAGACTCATAAAACTAAGTTTCATAAGAAGACACCAATGTTTGGTTCATCTTCTAGGATAGGCAAAATTTAGCTTAAACCCAGACCTAGTCAGCTACCCTATCATTGGGAGAAGTCCATCTTGTTTAGGGAATATCTTGACATTGAGAAGGTTAAATGAAGTGATCTTTAATTTTTTAGAAACTAAAAATATAATAGAACAAGTTTGTAAAAGAACTCTTAGCCTTAAAATATCGTTTGTTGGGACTAATTTGAAGTGTAATCAGACTTAGTAAAACTATCTACAAAATTCGTAGGCCAGATTAGGGCACTCAGCCAAAACCAAGTGGTCTCAATTGAGTGGACCCCTCTATACCCATTTCGATCCCATTAGGTCTATATTTTGACCCCATTAGGTCCACAGATTTTATATCTTTAAATATCCACAGGATTTAATACCTACGGGCATTTATATGACTGATACCTTCAGGTATCCACAATTTTCGCTATCCACACTCACAGAACTTAGGCAACCTTTCATAAAAAGAAAGGAATTGTTAAAGAAATTGCTAAATAATGATGTGTTATACATTATTATAATTGCACTATAAATAATATAGTATCCTATTTCTATTATTATTGATTATATAGTTTTCAAATGAAAATAAATGCATGTTTTGTGTGATTGCATATTTGTGTGTTTGGGAATGACCACTGTGAGTGTTTGTTCACACTATAACTACTCCCCACTAAGCTATTTAGCTTAGCATGGGTTTTATTCATGTAGGTATCCAAGTTCAGACTATTTATTAGGGGCAAGATCTGCAACAAGCAAGCCAACACTAGGAAGGGTCGAGTATGAAGAAGTAATCTTTTTGCTTTTGTTTTTGTATATTCTCATCTTGTGCTGAGTTGAATGATTTGTAAAGAGTAAGAATTATAAAGCACACTATAGTAAATAGTCCTTTTTACATGATTTTATCCAGTTTGACATATTCATTAACAGGCATGCTAACTATTATGATAATTATACAAATGAACTATATGTTTGAGTGATTGCATACATGATGGTATATGTATGACAGGATTATCCAAGAAGGCTATATAGTAGTCTTTACAGTACAGGTCGATCTGCATGTCAAAAGCATAAGAACCCTCTACCTCACGAGGCTTATCTGCTCATACACTCTATTGAGGTGGCTACTCTTGATGATCTGCTGGAACCCCATCAGCTGCTTGACCCTAAGCGTCCTACTCTACCACCTGATCTGGTATATTAGGGTTAAGATTACATCTATCTTAGGTCTCAGGCACTGCAAGTAATCTATATTGCCCCTTTTACCCCTCTATGGGCTCAACCATACTCATAGTGATGGCTACCTGCAAGTCTAAGTACATACTCTCCTAAACAGGTTCCCCAAAGAGGCCCTCCTTTAGTCCAAGCGATATCATTAGTCTCGTAATAACTCTGCTTACACATACCTGTGTCCCTGACATGTTGCTAACTCTGGTTAGGGTTGAGATGATCTTATGAGAGATGTCTATACACTGCCCCTCCTGCATCTCCTATAAACTGGTGATGTCTGCCAAGTTAACATTACCTGGACTCCTAGTGTGTCCAAGGTAAGAGGCAGACAAAACCCTTTGTAGGTACCTATAAATTTGAAGAGCCAGCATTGTACTCTTCACCTTATCTGAGTACTATGTCGCTCCGAGCAATGTGATGGCTCTCCACCTATCTCTATCCATCAGCCTAGGAGATGTGATTGTGCCAGGTCCAGTAGAAAGCCCTATAGCCTCTGCAAATCTGCATCTGCTAAAGCTAAATGGTCTCCCTAAAGCTCTGAATTGGACTACTCCCTTTCGGGTATTGGACCACTAGTATCCTCCATACCACAAGGTGGCCAACACCTCCTGGGTCATGCTTGCATATGTCCTGAAGAATAGAGCAAAGAAGTTAGTCCACCAGGCATTGGCTAATAGCCTGTCAGGCTCTTGTAGCTGTTAGAGAGTATGCCCTAGAGCCCATGTAATAGGGATGTTTTTCATATGTATGAAATTTATATTCTTAATAAAAGGCATCATTCATTTATTAATGCTGTGTTTGAATACATGAGTTTGTAAATCTTAAATTAATAAATGAAGTCCTAGATATTATAAACACAGTGCAAAGGCAATCATGAAGGTGTTCATGATGTGAGATGTCTATTGCATGCAAATATGTTAATATCTAAATATCCCTAGTCATAGAATTAACAAGATAGGACATTGTTAATTCGGACAGACTAGCACATGTTATGCTTCTTAAATGGTTCAAGCAATGGTTCTCATAATTGTGATTATGGATGATAATCAAAGCTAACATGTGGATGCTTGTTAGAGGAACAAGTTCATTGGAGACCTGCAAAGAGAATCCTCATATGGATATTAAATCTATGTCGGTGAGGAATCTCTTCATAGCAGTTGTGCAAGTATCCTTAGACTTGAGATCACCAAAGTTATCTTAAGTAGCAAGTGGTATACTTTGACTCTATAACTGATTACTTCCAACTGGGAGTGAACATAGTTAGGAGATTGGATATATCATGACCTACTTGAAGATAGTTGAGTGATTGACAAAGGATTCACCATCCCAGATTTAACAAGGGAAGTTATCTCGTATGATTCTATAATTGCCTTGTTCAGAGAATCTCTGGCCAGAGTAATATGCCGAGATGGATGGAGATCGATGAAGGGCATTTTAGGAACAATGGTTAAATTAATAGAACATACATAATTAGATTTATATGAGTTGACAGAAATCCATACTCAGAATCTAATTGAGATAAGAGTGGTGAAAGGAGTAATTGCACGGTAACTATTTCTATGGAAGGGTACAGTCAAACCACATGACTTTCTTGACATTTGGGTAGTCATGATGCCTAGCTAAAGGCCAATCATGACTTGTATAATGATGTATCAAAAAGTATCAATAGGGATTGATAAGATGATTTAAAGGAGTTTAAATCATGTGAGTTTTGAATAGAACTCACAATTACATATTATACTGCCAACATGGACAGGAACCCAATAGGTCACACACATATAGAGAAAAGGGTAAAATGGTAAAATAACAAGGATAATAATATTTGATATTATTATGAAGGTAGAGAAGTGAATAAGATAATAATTAATTAAAGAGTTTAATTAATTATGTCAAATAAAATTGTCCGCGGAGCTTTTGAGAAATGTTCTGCAACATTGGACCTAATTGAAATAATGTGTTTTATGATTAATTACTATTATCTTATAAGTGTTATAAGACTACTATAAGTGTTATAGGACTGATATAATAATTAATAGGTCCATTGGAGAAATTATAAAGGGCCAAAGGAATGAAGAAGTTGGAGGAAGCCCTCCAAAAGTGGGCCACACGCCAACTCCATACAGAAGGGCTTAGAGGGCTTTTTCTTGGACCAAATTAATTTATATATGTTACATAAGTGTTATGGAACTTACATATTTAATTTGGTTGGATTTGGAATCCATTTGGGTATTTAAATCCAATTAGATGCACAAAGGGCCTAGTTTGTGGATTTTGTGCATGGTCTTTTATGAAAAGATTTAATTTGGATTTAATTAAGCCCAAATGATTATAATTAATTCCAGAAGCCCAATTAATAATTCTCCAGCAATTTTAAAGAGCCCAATCTCATTAAGGAGTTGGAATTTTAACCTAACTATAAAAGGCCAACTAATGAGAATTAGGGTTAAGTGATTAAAACAAAAGGAAAGTCTTTTCTCTTAATCTCTCTCCCTTTTTGCGCCACTTCCATTGCTAGCCTCTTGGATTTTGGCCACTCCTTGTATTACACCAATTTTTTGGTTCAATTTACTCCTCTCTAGTGTGGATTACTCATTAGAGGTGTTCGATTTTGGACACTGTGGTTTGCGACAACCCGGTGCGAAGTAAAATCAACTGTTCAACAAAAATCAAAGGTGATTTTTCTTATTCTCATATAGTTATATTGTGTATTCATGGCAAGATCAGATCTAATGGTTAAAAAAATTTTAAAATTCCGCTCATGTATGTGATGCATGTAACCGTTAAATTCCAACATGGTATCAGAGCCACGGTTTTGCCATGGATATACAATTCTATATTTTCTGCAGAATAAGTTTTGTTTTGTTTTGAGTTATTTATTTCATGAAATTTAAAATATTAGATTTGATTGTTCATGAATGAGAAATATTGATTTCTGGTTGTATGTGTGATCAAATAAATATGGTGGAAACAAAAACAAAATTTTTGAATGATTAAGATTAGGGTTTGGCGTGAAACTCATTAGGGTTTGGCGTGAAACCCTAGGTAATGTAGGGGCTGTTCTAATTTAATTTCTTATGGATCCATTTAAAAATAATTTAGATGATATTTTATGTGTTTAATATGTGATATTAAGCCGTAGGATCGAACGGAATTAAAATCGAACAAGTTTTGCATGAAAACTAGTTTTGTCGAAAAGTTCGATAAATTGGTGTTCTTCGTGTGTTCTTGATGTGTTCATGGTTAGAACGACTTTTGATCTTCTAAATCTGATATATATGATATATTAAAGTGTTTTAATTAATTGGATTAATTAAAATGGGCCTTAAATTAATTTGATTAATTTTAATTCATTAAAACCACTTAATGGGTTTTATTATGTTTACGGACTTGGTTTAAATTAGTGAATGACTTGGTGGGCCCAAGGAGTTGATTTAAATTAAACATTATAAACATTAATTAAGTTTATTAATGGGTTTTAAGGGCTGGAGTGGGCTTGGCTCATTCCAAAAGGCCCAAATGGTCCAAAAGACACAAAACTAGTTTATGTGTGAACACAGTTAGGGTTTTTCTTCTGTGGGTTTCGGCCTACAATTGTTTTAAGCCCAAAATTGATTCTTTTAATTATTTAATATGATTAATTAATTAAATAATCAATTTATAATTAATTAATAATCAATTGGATTGATTATTAAGACAAGAACACATGCATGCAAAAAGGTTTCCTAAAATGAAAGTTTCCAAAATGGAAAATATTTCCTAATTTGATCACATCATTAAATAACTCAAAATATAGTTTCAAAGGTTGAAACAAAGTTAGTAATCCATTTATTTATGCATTAGAGAGGCATATAAGGGTGAATGATTGGCATGATGGTTAGTTATGGACAAAGCCCAATGTGATTGAGCATAATGCATGTTTTGGCCCAATGAGGACTTTCATGTCCCGACCACTTGTTTTTGGTTTGTATTTCATTTCAAATTGTAATATGTAATTAGATTACTTAGATTAGAATTAGAAATAGAGATGGAGACCAATATCAAGGAGCAAGATGGGCTGGATGGAGATCCAACAAGCTTGAAGATAATGTAATTATTTTCTTGTTTGAATCATGCATACTACCTAGGTGTGACCTTTTGATTTCCCTCTTGGCTCGGGGAAATCAATGTAGTGAAGTCCATAACTATACCATATTTGTATGCTTATATTTATGTGATAGATATAGGATGCATACCAATGTATGCCAACCATGTATGATGAGACTTAATTAACTAAAACCCTCAAACAAATACTAAGGTATATAAGCCTTCCATTAATTTGAGGAGAACCAGAGTTCTTTATAGTGTGTGTTGTTGACCACAGTCAAGCTCACATTATATCGAATATGTTCAAATCTAATTAAATGGGTCATCTTAGCTAGCCTATTAGTTTGTTGACCACAGTCAAGGCTAATGGTTCTAGAGGCAAGATTAGGGAATGCATATATGATATGCATGCATCAAGAGTTGATAACCTAATGATCCAATAGTTGTGTAGAGACACAATTGGTATAGAGATACCTACCTTTCAAGGGTATGGAATTTGGCTTTTGTTGACCACAGTCAAGGTCAAATTACATATCAAGGATTGGATATTGGCCCACTAAGAAAACCATCGGGTTTTCTCGAATTATATAGTGAGGGCTATTAATTCGCAATAAAATAGTGGGAGTAAATGGATTAATTAAAGACCTTATTAATGCATACATATATATGAACATATTCTCATATCTTTTCTTTTTCACATCTATGTCATCATCATGAGCACATCAAATATACGATCAATCTTGGATAACAAACTGGTTGGCAGCAACTATTCTAACTGGATCAAGCAAGTGAGAATTGTTCTCAAGAGCTGAAAAGATCCATTATGTCTTAGATGAAGATCTTCCACCACTTCCATCAGATGATGCCATTGATGAGATCAAAGGCACTTATCGAAAATACATAGAGGATAGTGAAGCAGCAGCATGTCTGATGCTGGGTGCTATGTCCTCAAAGCTTCAGAAGTAATATGAGATAAAGGATGGTAGGGTTTCCAAGAAGAAGGTTGCCAAGAAAGAGAATCCCAAAGGAACTTGCTTCCATTGTGGAAAGGATGGTCATTGAAAGCGTAACTGCAAGTCCTATCTATATTCTCTCAAGGAGAAAAAGCATGCTGATGCTTTTAGCTCAGGTATTCATATGATTGAAATTAATACTTATTCTATTGCTTCAAAACAATCTTGGGTATTAGATACTGGATGTGGATCACATTTGTGTAAAGATCTACATGGGCTTAGAAGCTTTAGAAGAGTTGGACAGGCAGAGATATGTTTGCAGTCAACTATTGGACAAAACATCTCTACAATAGTTGTGGGGGCTTATCATTTGCCTCTTCCAAGTGGATTAATACTGAAATTAAATAATTGTTATTATGTTCCAGCTTTGTCCAAAAGTATTATTTCTTTCAGTTATTTGATGAACGATTATGATATGTCTTTAAAGGACAAATGTTGTTACATTTTTAAGAACAATATGTTTTATGAAAAAGCTATCATTGAGAATGGTATATTTGTTCTTGATTTAATTAAAGAAGTAAATAATGTGGATACCAAGAGAATAAAACATGATAATCTAAATACCTCATACTTATGGCATTGTCGTTTAGGCCACATAAATGAAAAAAACGCATGACCAAATTGCAGAAGTCAGGTGATTTGGGATCATTTGATTATGAATCATTTGATACATGCGAATCTTGTTTATTAGGAAAAATGACAAAAGCTCCCTTTATTGGTAAAGGAGAACGAGCTAAAATGGCTTTGGACTTAATACATTCAGATGTATGTGGTCCAATGACTACACATGCCAGAGGAGGTTACTCCTACTTCATTACTTTCATAGATGATTATTCCAGGTTTGGATACATCTATCTAATGAAATATAAGTCTGAAGCATTTGAAAAGTTCAAAGAATTCAGAAATGAAGTAGAGAAACAACTTGGCAAAAGTATTAAAACACTTAGATCAGATCGAGGTGGAGAATACTTAAGTCAAGAGTTTCAGGATTATCTTAGAGATAATGGGATTTTATCTCAATGGACTCTTCCATATACACCACAACACAATGGTGTATCTGAAAGGAGGAATCGAACACTATTAGATATGGTTCGATCAATGATGAGCCGAGCGGACTTGCCTAAGTCCTTTTGGGGATATGCACTAGAAACTGCTGTTTATGTGTTAAACAGAGTTCCTAGTAAATCGGTTGAGATTATTCCATATGAGATGTGGAATAACAAGAAACCCACGCTTTCTCATATGAAAGTATGGGGTTGTCCTGCTTATGTGAAGAGGACAATGTCAGACAAACTGGATGTTAAGTCTGACAATGTTTATTTGTGGGATATCCAAAAGAAACGTTTGGATATTATTTATATCATAGCTTAGAACAAAAGGTGTTTGTTTCAAGGCATGTTGTCTTCTTGGAAAGAGAATTTCTCCTACGAGAGGATAGTGGGAGTAAAATTGAACTTGGTGAAGTTCAAGACCCACAAGTAAAAGATGATCAACCGATTGAACCCGAAACTGAATTTCATAATGATGAGATTACAGTTGAACCTGATTATACACAAAATCCTAGAAGATCTACTAGGATGCGTTCTATCCCTGTGAGATATGGATTTCACATTGATTCGGATAGAGGCATAACTGTAGTAGAGGACAATGAGCCTACAAGCTATCAAGAAGTTTTAAACAGTTCAGAACGTGATTTATGGCTTAAGGCTATGCAGTCTGAAATGGACTCCATGTATGAGAACAAAGTATGGACTTTAACTCAACCACCTGAAGGGATAAAACCCATAGGGTGCAAATGGGTCTTCAAAAGAAGACTGACATGGAAGGTAATATAGTTACCTATAAAGCTCGCTTAGTAGCAAAAGGTTATCGTCAAAAAAAAGGTATTGACTATGACGAAACTTTTTCTCCTGTAGCGATGCTTAAGTCTATAAGAATACTTTTAGCCATTGCAGCTCATTATGATTATGAGATTTGGCAGATGGATGTGAAGACAGCTTTCCTTAATGGAAATCTTACCGAGGATGTGTATATGACACAACCAGAAGGATTCACATCAGGAAATGGCGAAAAGGTATGCAAGCTTCAAAGATCCATTTATGGATTGAAGCAAGCCTCTAGGAGCTGGAACATACGATTCAATGAGACAATTAAAGAGTTTGGTTTCTCACAGAATGAAGATGAAGCTTGTGTGTATAAAAGGGTCAGTGGGAGTGCAATTGTCTTCCTAGTTCTATATGTAGATGACATATTAATCATGGGAAATGACATTTCTCTTCTCCAATCTGTTAAAATATGGTTATCCAAGCAATTCTCCATGAAAGACCTTGGAGAAGCATCCTATATTCTGGGAATAAGGATCTATAGAGATAGATCCAATAGGTTGCTAGGTCTTTCTCAGAGTATATATATAGATAAAGTATTGAAGAGGTTCAATATGGATCTCTCTAAGAAAGGGTTTATACCCATGGTGCATAGGAAACACCTTTCTAAGTCTATGTGTCCACAGACACTGGAGGATAGAGAGAGCATGAATAGAATACCATATGCATCTGCAATTGGTTCTATCATGTATGCTATGTTATGTACACGTCCAGATGTAGCATTTGCTTTGAGTGTCACAAGCAGATTCCAATCTAATTTTGGAGAGGAACACTGGGCAGCTGTCAAGAATATTCTTAAGTACTTGAGAAGGACTAAGGATATATTCTTGGTATATGGAGAGGGCAGTTTGGAAGTAAATGGGTATACAGATGCCAGCTTCCAATCTGACAAAGATGATTGTAAATCACAATCTGGTTATGTGTTCATAATGGGAGGAGGAGCAGTTAGTTGGAAAAGTTCCAAACAAGAAACAACTGCCGATTCCACGTTGGAAGCTGAGTACATTGCTGCTTCAGAAGCAGCCAAAGAAGCAGTCTGGATCAAAAAGTTCATAACCGAACTAGGAGTGGTGCCTAGCATTGTTGATCCGATTCCTTTATATTGTGACAACAATGGAGCCATTGCGCAAGCAAAGGAACCATGGTCTCATCAGCGATCCAAGCATGTTCTCAGACGCTACCATCTCATAAGGGAAATAGTAGCTAGAAATGATGTGAAAATAGAAAGGGTTCCCACAGATGACAATGTGGCGGATCCCCTCACTAAAGTACTTTCCCAGATTAAGCATGATCACCATATAAATAGCATGGGTCTGAGATATATGAGTGATTGGCTCTAGTGCAAGTGGGAGATTGTTAGAGAGTATGCCCTGGAGCCCATGTAATAGGGATGTTTTTCATATGTATGAAATTTATATTCTTAATAAAAGGCATCATTCATTTATTAATGCTGTGTTTGAATACATGAGTTTGTAAATCTTAAATTAATAAATGAAGTCCTAGATATTATAAACACAGTGCAAAGGCAATCATGAAGGTGTTCATGATGTGAGATGTCTATTGCATGCAAATATGTTAATATCTAAATATCCCTAGTCATAGAATTAACAAGATAGGATATTGTTAATCCGGACAGACTAGCACATGTTATGCTTCTTGAATGGTTCAAGCAATGGTTCTCATAATTGTGATTATGGATGATAATCAAAGCTAACATGTGGATGCTTGTTAGAGGAACAAGTTCATTAGAGACCTGCAAAGAGAATCCTCATAGGGATATTAAATCTATGTCGGTGAGGAATCTCTTCATAGCAGTTGTGCAAGTATCCTTAGACTTGAGATCACCAAAGTTATCTTAAGTAGCAAGTGGTATACTTTGACTCCATAACTGATTACTTCCAACTGGGAGTGAACATAGTTAGGAGATTGGGTATATCATGACCTACTTGAAGATAGTTGAGTGATTGACAAAGGATTCACCATCCCATATTTAACAAGAGAAGTTATCTCGCATGATTCTATAATTGCCTTGTTCAGAGAATCTCTGGCCAGAGTAATATGCCGAGATGGATGGAGATCCATGAAGGGCATTTTAGGAACAATGGTTAAATTAATAGAACATACATAATTAGATTTATATGAGTTGACAAAAATCCATACTCAGAATCTAATTTAGATAAGAGTGGTGAAAGGAGTAATTGCACGGTAACTGTTTCTATGGAAGGGTACAGTCAAACCACATGACTTTCCTGACATTTGGGTAGTCATGATGCCTAGCTAGAGGCCAATCATGACTTGTATAATGATGTATCAAAAAGTATCAATAGGGATTGATAAGATGATTTAAAGGAGTTTAAATCATGTGAGTTTTGAATAGAACTCACAATTACATATTATACTGCCAACATGGACAGGAACCCAATAGGTCACACACATATAGAGAAAAGGGTAAAATGGTAAAATAACAAGGATAATAATATTTGATATTATTATGAAGGTAGAGAAGTGAATAAGATAATAATTAATTAAAGAGTTTAATTAATTATGATCAAATAAAATTGTCCGCGAAACTTTTGAGAAATGTTCTGCAAAATTGGACCTAATTGAAATAATGTGTTTTATAATTAATTATTATTATCTTATAAGTGTTATAAGACTACTATAAGTGTTATAGGACTGATATAATAATTAATAGGTCCATTGGAGAAATTATAAAGGGCCAAAGGAATGAAGAAGTTGGAGGAAGCCCTCCAAAAGAGGGCCACACGCCAACTCCATACAGAAGGGCTTAGAGGGCTTTTTCTTGGACCAAATTAATTTATATATGTTACATAAGTGTTATGAAACTTACATATTTAATTTGGTTGGATTTGGAATCCATTTGGGTATTTAAATCCAATTAGATGCACAAAGGGCCTAGGCCTAGTTTGTGGATTTTGTGCATGGTCTTTTATGAAAAGATTTAATTTGGATTTAATTAAGCCCAAATGATTATAATTAATTCCAGAAGCCCAATTAATAATTCTCCAGCAATTTTAAAGAGCCCAATCTCATTAAGGAGTTGGAATTTTAACCTACTATAAAAGGCCAACTAATGAGAATTAGGGTTAAGTGATTAAAACAAAAGGAAAGTCTTTTCTCTTAATCTCTCTCCCTTTTTGCGCCACTTCCATTGCTAGCCTCTTGGATTTCGGCCACTCCTTGTATTACACCAATTTTTTGGTTCAATTTACTCCTCTTTAGTGTGGATTACTCATTGAAGGTGTTCGATTTTGGACACTGTGGTTTGCGACAACCCGGTGCGAAGTAAAATCAACTGTTCAACAAAAATCAAAGGTGATTTTTCTTATTCTCATATAGTTTTATTGTGTATTCATGGCAAGATCAGATCTAATGGTTAAAAAATTTTAAAATTCCGCTCATGTATGTGATGCATGTAACCGTTAAATTCCAACAGTAGCAAACTAAACTCCTTCAAGAACTGCCTGGGCATATATCGGCTGGCTCTAAACTAAACCTGACCTAAAGCTTTGTACCTAGCAACCTGCTCATCTATCATATATATCGGTACCGGTTGTGAAGGCTGAGGGCGTGCTGTCCTGCAAGGCATCCTGCAAAATATGACATGTCAATTCATGTTTTACTCACACCACAAACAAAATAAGAATTTGATTATTTTGCACAAGTAGAGTTTAGCACACATGCACGAAAAACAAGGGAAAATACATTAGTTGCATGCTTAACTAAAGATAAATTTTGGCAGCATTTCGATAAGGAATATGACTGCCCCCTATACAAAAAACACATTTAAACAACCCACAGGCCATCATGGCTACTAACAACATATTTCATACTATTCGAGAAATTTTGACAAAATTTTGGCAGCATTCTGGCTAGAAATATGATTGCCCCCTGCTCAAAAAGACACATTTTAAAACAATGACTATACAACATAGGCCCTCAGGGCTATCAAATAATATAGATATTTGTATTTTATGTTTATCGAGAAATGAGACAAAAATTCGGCAACATTTCGGCTAGGAATGACACTACCCTCCTACACAAACATCATATTTAAGACAAACAACAAGCCACAGACCATCAAAGTCGCCAAACAATACAAGTTATTGATATTCACACTTGATGTAATAGCAGGAGCAAAAGAATGCCTATAAAAACCTAAAGCTTATGTAAATTACTACCTAGGTCATAAATCTCACATGCTCATACATAAGGTAGCATGCGAAAGATTATACACATTATGTTGCTTGCACTACAACATATTATTATTTCTAAACTAAAAATCAAGTATAACAATAAAAATATATTAGATAAAAATATAACAACAAATGTTCACACCCATCACGCCTAAAACTAAAGTTTACTAACCTAAGTTTTATTCTAACTTAAAAGAAAGTAAGAAAATATCAAATTCTTATATTACACTTACTTGGGAAGAGCAGATAGAAAAAAGCAAGAAAAGGCAAAAAATTTAGGCTTCTTGAAGTGTGCCTCACTTCCAAGAGTCTGTAGGTGCAGACGGATCAAGAATCAGACGTCAGGCGAAGAAAAAAAACTTCAAAAATCGTTGAGAGGAAACGTTCGCCGAAAAAATGGAGTTTGAATGAAAAATGAAAGAAATGTCCCTTATATTGCCAGAATTGAGTGAGGGATGGGCAGCCCATCCTTCATCTGGTGATAGACAGAACATACAGGGTGTCCCGTTCCTCAAGTCAAAAAGACCATTGTACCCTAAGTTTTTATTTTTCTCATATTTTTCACATTTTAACTCCGTTTTCTTCAATTTTTGAACCATTTTTTTGATTTTTCATTCTCTATCCATCTAAAATTAGTTTACAATATTATTGACACACCTTTATAGGTTTCAATATTATTTTTACAAGATTTACATAATTTAATTACATTTTACTGTACACGGTGTCCAAAAGTCTGATATACCCCTTGAAATTAATCATTCTTCTGTGGAATATTGATTTTTGTGCTCCAAACATCATAAATCCTTAAGGTTTGGACATTCAAATTGTCAGTCTTTTTAGTTTACCTACAAAATGCAAACAAAGGCAAATGCTTTAATATGGACGTGCAATGCATAGGACATGAAAAAATATGACTTTTGATCTTCCAGTGGCGAGGGACAGGCAACTCATGGCTCATTTTAGGGTGAAGGACGATCGTGGCTCACCACTTTCTATAAATAGTGTCCCTTTTTTTTGGATTTTATGCCATTAACTCTTTAACTTCCAAGAAGCTTCCATCAGGTAATCTTCTCTCTCTTCTTTTCTTTTTTCTTTTGTTTTCTTTATTTGCCTATTTTCCTTCAATTTATTATTATTTTTATCATTTTTGCATCTTTAGATCACTCAAAAATTTCATAATCATGACTACTGGACTTATGAAATTACATCGGTTACTAGATGACTCAAAAACCTAGGAGGACCCATTTTTAGCCCCTTATTTTAGCCTAAGGTTTCTGAGAAGAGTCTCTCTTGATAAACACCTTCTATCTACTACACTTTGATTCTGAGACCTTAAGTTTCATGTATTCTAGTTCACTTACTAGGAGTTATGTCCCTTACTTAAAGAATTTGCTACCATGGTGGGTGTTAGGTTCGACCTTAATGTTTGACCATGTTTACCTTCTCCTTTGGTTGCTTACCCTAGAGAGATGCTCTATGCCCTGGCTGTCCTTCCTTTCAAGGCCAGGGGTTTGTTGCCTCATGGGGAGACTTTTTCACTAGAGTGCCTGATAGACATGTTGCCCGACTTCAATGATATCCCCACCTTTCATTCTAGCATAGTGCTGCTCTGTTGTCTTTCTCGATGTTTATAGATTTCTGCTGGCAATACCATAACCACAAACTACGGGTTATTTGATGTTATTGCTAGCATCCATTGGGGGTATATTCCCTTTCTCCTGATCATGGCAAAGACCATCATAGGTTTAGATAACTTTCACCACAAGTTCTCTACTCAGTGCGGTTCCTCCTCATTCTTGATAGGCAGTCCTTTGCTCCTTCAGGTATGTCCTCATCTTTAGAGGTAACATGCCTCTTATGGATTTTCATGTTAGCTTTTCTTATTAAAATATGTGTCCTTTCGAATTTTCACACATTTTTATGCCTTACTTTTGCCTGAGATGAACCCAACTCACCTCACCAACCCTTTTTTTTAGGTATGGCTCCACGAAAAGTTACAACTATTCTCCAAGCCTCCTCTTTGAGTTAGAACCATGTGGATTTATCCTATGAGACTGGTCACATCTAGGCATCTTCAGCATGAGTTTTAGTCGATCCAGGATGCCATCGACTGGCTTAGTCATTCTATAGATGCCAATATCAATTTTAAGTGTCCTTGGTTACCTATTGTTTCTATGGTTATGGATGAAGACTCATGATGCATTCCTCTTTATGGACTTTGTCGAGCCACCTTTTAGATCTCTGCCTGATGTGTTTGCTAGTTTGGAGGTAGGCAGGACATTATTAGGTGACCTTTGGGTTTTCATGGAGGCATCCTTACTGCTTAATTTTTGATCGAATATTATCAAAGGATTTGGGCTCAACTTCCAGTAAGGACCACTATTTCTGATGTGGGTGCCTGTGATTTCACTACCTCCAACTCATACAAGTGGTGGGTTATTAGTCCAGCTACTGACAATAGCCTTTCTCACCTAAAGCACCTGGATAGACAGAGGAATATGATATTGATAAATTAGATTAGACACTTTTATAGATGACATTTTTGTTTTTTATTGAACATATGATAAAAAAATGTTACTTTCAGATACTCAAATGACATTTATCAATACATGCTTGATATTTCATTTCTGATTTTTGTACATATGATCAGTATTTGACTTTATCACAACGACACATATTATTTAATCTCAAAATGAAACTTTACAAGCATCATTAACTCCTATCATCAACAACCTTCTTAGATTTTTTTGATTGATTATTTTCTCTCAGCCTCTAATTTTTGCCCATGATGTCTTTTTTTGGTTTTTACCCTAGCGAGGTGTCCAATTTTAGCAAGGCTGCCATTTTTTTTATTTTTGACTTGCGGGGCATTTATTCTCCTCTTTTTCTCTTTTTAGTCTTTAGCCATGGAACCTTTTCAATCTATTGACATTTACAAGTTCTCAAAATTCTTTGCCATCACTGTCTGACAAAATAGCAATGCCTTTGGATAATAGCTTTTTAAGCATGAAAAATCCTTCCTATATAGGCCTAAATTTTTCTCAAATGTCTATAATCCCAGGCCTCATTTGTTTGAATACTAAGTCTTCTTCCTTCAGAGGGTATTTACTGACTTTCTTCCTAAATGAACAAGCAAACCTCTTCTAATAAACTTGATTGTGATAATAGACCCTCATTCTTTCCCCATCCAGCAAGTTAAGCTGCGATAGTCTCTACCTTGCCCATTTCATTTTTGGTATCTCAGCCTCCAGAACTACTCTCAAGGACTAATGTTTGATATCTACCAGCAATACTGCTTTTGTTTCATAAACCAGGGAAAATAGAGTCGCTCTTGTTGAAGTTCTGGCCATTTTCCTATAACCCTATAGTGCAAAAGGTAGCTTATCAACCCAATCTTTATAAGTTTGCACCATTTTAGCCAGAATCCTCTTTACATTCTTATTAGCTACTATGACTGCTCTGTTTGCTTAAGGTCTGTAAGGAGAAAACTTGTGATGTTGAACCCCATGTCTAATAAGCATATATTTAGTTTCACCTGAGAATTGTACTCTATTGTCTAAGACCATGTAATGAGGCAAACCGCATCTGTATATCAGGTTTTTCTCGATGAATTTGGCCATATCCCATGCATCTGCCTTCTTGAAGGATTCTACCTCTACCCATTTAGTGAAGTAATTAAATGGCTACTATGATGAATCTGTGTCCATTTTAAGTAGGCAGATGGATCATTGCCATAATGTCTATTCCCCATGCAGCAAATGGCCATGGCAATGTGAGGTTGCATAGTTCAAAAATAAGCAAATGTCTCAGATCTACATATTGTTGGCACAATTGTCATTCCCTGACGTACTTAAAGCAATTAGTATCCATTATAAGCCAAAAGAAACCTTGTCTTATAATCTTCTTTGCCAAGGCTAACCATTCATATAAGCTCCATATACTCCTACATATACTTCTTCCATTACTCTTTTTACTTCTTTTTTATCTAAGCATCTTAATTGAATTCCATCGGGTTGTCTTTTATAAAGCACTCCTCCTATAGTAGTGAACTAAGTTGATAGCTTACAAATAATTCTTCGATCCTTTTTAGTTGCTTCCTCAAGGAATACTGACTTTTCTAGGTAATTCTGAATATCGTAGTACCAAGACTTTTGATCGTTTAACTCAATATCCATGATGTGTTCTTTTTTAAAGCTTGGCTTATTAGAACTTAAAATTAATATAGGTTTTATAATAACTCCCTTCAGATTGTCCCATATAGACACCAAGGTAGCTAAGGCATCTGCCAACTAATTTTCCTCTTTAGGAACATACCTGAAAGTGCAAACCTTGAATTGATTGATCAAAAATTTCAAGTATCTAATATAAGGTAGCAAGCATTCTTCTTTCATTGACCATTCACCCCTTACTTGGTAAACCACAAGAGATGAATCTCCAAACACTTTTATAGACTTTGCCCATACAGCCAGTAAAGCCTCTAAACTGAAGATGCAAGCTTCATACTCCACTTCATTATTTGGGGCCTTATATCTCAACCTTTTAGCTAATGTCATCCTTTCTCCCTCTGGTGTAACCAAGATCACTCTTGCTCCTACTCCTTTAATGTTAACAGTTCCATCAAAATACATTTGCCATCCTTGCACTGTTATGGCCATTATGTTTTGAATGGGGAATTTGTAAGTCATCTCCTCACTTTCTAGAGGATGATCAGTTAGAAACTCTACTACTGCTCTTCCTTTAATGGTTTTCCTGGTGATGTATTCTATGTCAAATTCTTGTAAGAGGATCAACCATCTTCCCATCTTTCCTGATAGTGAAAGAGCTTATTGTAAGTATCTAAGGGGATTTTATTTAGCTATAGCTTGTATTCTATAAGAATGGAAGTAGTGCCTCAACTTCTTAGATGCCCACATGACTGCCAAACAAATCTTTTCGACCTCTACATACTTTGCCTCATAAGGAAGGAATTTCTTACTGAGATAGTATATTGTATACTCAATCCCAAAATCATCATTTTATGCAAACATAGCCCCTACTGAGCTATCTTCTATAGCTAAGTATAGAATCAAAGGTTTTCCCGCTTAAGGTAGTCTCAACACTGGTGGATGTAATAAGTAATTCCTAATGGTATCAAATGCTTTTTGACAATTCTCATTCCAAACCAAGGGCTGATCCTTTCTGAGCAGCTTGAAGATCGATTCATAAATAGAAGTTAACTTGGCAATCATTTTTAAGTGTCTTTTCCATTTAAGCGTGCAAAAAAATCCTTTTTTACTAACCATTACATCCCCAAAATGAATACACCTAAAATACATTTAAAAAGATCAAGCAAAATAAAGCAAAATAATAAACAAAATGATGAATAAATGAATGCACATAAAACAAAAAAACAGAGAGAAAGGAACTAATCGAGGCACAACTCCCAATGCATGATCATCTCACAAGATCCTTCAAAAGCTTATGGGGTCAATTACTCACATAAAACCACAAAAGTTGATAAATTGGCATTATAAAAATCTAATAAAAAAATAAAAATATAGAACAATACCACATAATTAAATATGCATACAGAAACAAAATATGTACAGAAAATGAATTAACACATCAATTATCTATAAAATAACACGAACAACAATAAAAGTACACAAAACACATTAAAATGAGCCTAAAATCAACCATGGATGTCTTTGGGTAGGTGACGAACGCCCATGACTACAAGGCGGACAAGATGAGAGGAAATCAATGTGATGTCCTGTCTGTTGCATTGATGGATAGCCATCTATGATGGTTTATTCCCATCTGTAACTCAAAGGGCAGATGCAGAAGCTGGAAATTGACACAAAAATCACTAAATTCTCAAATAAGACAATCATATGTCATCATTGTAGGCCAAAATCATGGTCTTTAGTGTTTTTTTGTTAAAACCTTCAAAAAAAACTTAAAAATCATAAAATTATCATTAAACTGTGAAAAATCTAGATTGGAGCTTCGAAATCCATATTCTTTATCAGAAATATACTATTTTCTCATCATTCAGTAACCCTGATCTAGACTACCTTGGGTCATGGTGTCTACAGTGGGGGCATCTAATTCTCTACAGCCAGTTGGTATTCTCACACATCAACACTTGGATAAGAGATTTGATAAGTTTGAGAAAAGGATCATAACAATGCTTTCTAGTTTCATAGCCATTCTCATGTTAGCCTTCAATGCTCATTTGTGATACCCCCAGCTGCACAAGTCAAATCGACCATCGTTAAGGAGACTTTTACAATAGCTACTACTATTAATGGTAAGACTGCAACACCTTAGACTCTACTCATTGACCAATATGGTAAGTTGGAAGGAGATTACATGGTTAGGAAGGCAAGTAATCAAGGTAGTGTTGGGGCTAATACTGGCAATAACAGAAGCACCTAAAGGACAGGGGAAGTGTCAGCTGCTAAAGCAATATTCCAATCTAGGAAAACCTTTATCTTGGGTTTTCAAGTGATTAGTTAAAGAAGGAAAGCTGCAACCCTTACCATATAAACTGGCCAGAGGTCATGGCTTGCTAGGTCACAAGTCAGATCTATTCTACGCTTGACTTGCCAGGTCATATGTCAGATAATTCTTTAATTCTAAGGTATCAGATCTAGGACCTTATTGACAGTAAATAGATTTCTAACCCTGAAAAGAGAGGAAGATGCCACAATGTCGCTTAACCAACCATGGAGGCATCACCTAGGGATAGATAGGACCTGACTTTTTCTTCTATGATGCAATAAATATCCTTGAACAATTTCTTTTCCTTTGATTCTGTTAAATAATTTGAACTTTCCTTATGATTGCAATGTCTCATTTATTTGTATCATGCGTGGCAATAATCATGGCATTTCTAGGACATTAATTCAATATATAAGAGTCTTTATTTGATCTTAAGGAAGACATCTTGATTGCATACATTATGACTCCTAAAGGGAGATTTGAGAGAATAAAATTTAAAAAGAAAAAAATGAAAAAATTCCGAGACACAAGGTAGCATTGAGAATCAATAAGGACATGCTACTTCAACAAGTTGGCTAAATTTTGAAAGGTATAAAGCCGACACCACACTGAAAGAGATATGATCTAAGGATAAGGGAAAGGATTATGCTAGGTTCATCCTCCACATATCGAAGATAAGTTTTCTAATGTGCATGAACAAGAGGTGTTTTGGGTTCTTTTTTGCAATCTCGAGAGAACTCCCTTCCACAAGATAGGGAATAGTTACCGAGGTTGTTATAAATCCAAATGCCTTTCCTTCACAACAAACTCTAGGGCAACTCTTTGTCTTTCTTCACTCCATCAATTGAAGCGATCACAAAACAGCTTCATAAGTCTAGACTTTATTGTAAATTAATGGATTGCTTTCAAATGCATATACTGCTTAATTTCACTCATATACACAAGGTTGGATTGCTCAAATACCCATTTCTAAATTCCAAAGAATAATGATGAAAACAAAAAATCCCTAGGTGAAGGATCGCCTAACCAATCACTCTAAATAAAGTCTCCCTTGCATTTCGATTCTCAATTTTCTACCTTTTTTTTTACTTCTAGCCCTATTTTCATTGTGTGGGTGATTTTAATTGGCATGTGTTTATCTTCATAGCATGACTAGAACTAGTTTATTAGTCCAGGCAATTGCAACTCAAGCTGTACAGCTTTCCACTTTCAGTAGAATTTTGTGTTTAAAAGTTGTGTAATTATAGAGTTTGAGTGTTTATTCAATCATCTAATAGTTTAAATATTAAAATAAAATTTTTGGACAAGTTTGAGGGGCTGGAGATGGGTTTACCCTATATTACATATTTCTTTTGGTCCTAGCAAACTAATCCTTATAATTCTCATAAGAATAATAAAAATCATTATGTGATTACAAATAAATCTATAATCAACTTGAAAAAATGTGATTGTAAATGCTCAATGGGATGAAAACTTACTACCAAAAGATACTCAAAACAAAATATGTTTTCAAACTCTTATTTTAACACTTCACTCAAAAAAAATTTATAACATTTGAAAGTTTTGATGGTTAAGTGTGAATTTTTTCAAAAGCATTTCAACTAGAGAATGATTAGAAAATTGATTTGATAGCCTTTGAAAAATATGTAAAATTTAATCAAACATGCTAAGTGAGAAAAGTTTCCTTTTAGAACTTTCCTTCTTTGAAAAATCTTTTGTTTAAGAAAATAAATCAATCTTGTTTTTGTTAAGTTAAAATCATGTTTTAATGTAGGAAAATGCATAAATGAATGATACAATGATATTTGTGAAATGAATGATGCAATAGTGTGTAAATCCTCACAAAAAATTTTACAATTTCCTATTTGATCTTTATCCCTAAATCTTCAAAGAATATGTTAATGTGATTCTGTACAGTAGGAAAGCACAAGTCTATTTTGCTCAGAATTGCTTTCTATAAATAGAGCACAAATTTACTATTTAGAGGTGTGTAAAACCTATCCCTACCCTAATAAATAGACCCGAACTAGATATTTGAGTAGGGTTATTTGGGTTATTTGGGTCAAGTAAGGTTGGAAAATTTTAGTTTTTTCGAGTTCAGGTCAAATTAAAACCCTCGTGAACCCGAACCAAACACTCCTATCAAAATACAATGCATTTTAATCCTTACTCTCCCCCTTGCCTCATCTTTAACCTCTGTCTATCACTACCCCTGGCCCTTGTTGTCGTCGGCATTTGCACTTCAACCATGATAATTTAATTTCATTTTCTTTGTTCTTCAACTTGTTTGATTTGATATGGTGTCTCTTTTGTTTACATTTATAATCATGGAGTTTGCTGAAGAATTGATGGTGATGCATTATTATAGCTTCTATTTGAGTTCATTTTTTATTTGATTTGATATGGCCGACATTTGTATTTTTTTGTTTTGATGCAATCTTTTCCCCTACCTTGTTATAGTTTCTGATTGAGTTCATTTTTCTTTTTACAATTGCTTCATTTTTCTGTTTGAGTTTCGATGCAATCTTGATCTGTCACCCTATACGCCACATTTGTTCACAATAAATAATTTCTTGAAAAAGGAAGAAGCAATACCTTTGTTGTTTCATTTTCTCCATTTTTAATTCAAAAGGCAAAACCATTAACACTCAATTATAAGATTGGCTTTGCGATCTATCCCAAAAGCAAGAGAATTATGCTTCTTTTGTCATACGAATTGATAAAGTTTTATGAGAAAAGACTTTAATTAGATTTCTTTTGCCCTACCTATTATGATTAATAGGTTGTGAAAGGGTAGCTTTATTGAATTACTTTTCAACATTTTCATTTGTTACTGCTAGCTTAATTTATTCTGGAATTTAAATATGATTACATTATCTTAATATCTAAAAAAATATCAATTCATTAGAAAAGCACTTTTTTATTTTTGAGTATAATGAACTGAGCAAAGTTCACAAACAAATTAAAACTAATGCAAATGCATTACACCAGTAATATCATGACAAAGCAAAGGCTACATGGTCATGGATGATGGAAGAGAAAAACACCATAGTAATTAATTTTATGTTCTCATGGTCATGGATGCTTACATTTGGTTTGATTTTGATGATAAGAATGAATTTAGATCACTTACGGAAGTATATAACAACTTGGTAGTGGAATTATATTTGTGTGGTGCTTGTAACTTTGGTGTAAAGTAAACGAGATTCAAGAGTTTTAGTTTAAACATTTGCTTTGCTTACATTTTCATTCGATTATTAATTTATTATTTCTATCTTCTAAACTTGAGTCACTTATCTTCATGTAATTCCATGTTCCACTTAAGTTGGCTATATGCATTTATTTTCAATGTTAATTAATCAAATTGATTTTCAAATAATGTATTTATATTTCATTTTGTTTGCTATTTGTTATTAATTTCATATTTTATTATTTCTTATATATAATTTATATATTAGGTGGTATTGAAGATTGAAGATGGTGGCATTCCTTTATAACAAAATTTATCTTTGTGTTTGGATAATTTTTTTTAAATTATTATATAATGTGTGTTTGAAGAATTTTTAAATTATTTATTTACTGTAATTTTTAAATATTTTATATTAGTGAATAATGATATTTTTATTTTATTATTTATTTGGTTTTAATCTAATTTTTGTCAAGTAAATTGAAAGAGAAAAAATTATTTTTTAATTAAAAACTATAAATTTGGGTTATTCGAGTTATTCGGACGGGGCCTGAATTTTTTAGGATTGTTCGAGTAGGGGCCCAAACTATTCATAGGGTCGGGTAAAGTTGGAATTTAGGAGAGTTTTAGGATTGCGGGTTGTTCGGATCAAGTTGACCCAAACCCGCCTAATGCACACCCCTATTACCATTGCATACTTAGACTTGCAAAAATAATTAGTTTACTCCATAAAACCAATTTACTCTTTAAATGTTTTATTTCTATCAAAATCAAATTTGGGCTTGAATATGTAGCCTTTTGAACCAACCAAATTAAAATTGATCCCATCTAAGTGGAACTTGGGATCCACCATTGTGTGTACTTTAAGAATAACAGGGGATAAGACAACCTTTTTACAAATACAAAATCCATGGATATCAACATACGGTTTGTGATGATGAAAAATTCTTGCCTAAATCCATTTTTGTATCAGATTTATCAATCAGGCTAATAATGCATTACCATTTATGTACATTAACCACAATTCTACTCATTTTTTCAATCAATTTTGCATATGCAATAATACATTATTAGCTTGATTCTTGAAACTTTCCTATACAAGATCTATTATTTCTTCTATGATTATTACATTAATGGCGTAATATATTTTATTTTTGAAAATGGAATTTATCTTGTAACACATAAATGTTAGAGATAAGTAATCTCAATTTATTTGAAATCTTTATGAGATAATTTACAAATATTTTAGGAGATAATTTGTAGCATTAAGAGTTATATGTGGAGTCTAAGTTTCCTCGTGTTGCAAGTTAAGTAATATAAAGTTATAAATACTAGGTTTGTATTGAGTTTTGCTAAATGAAAAAAAAAAATTAAACTTTTCCTTTTCCACTTTTATGTTATTGTCTTCCTTCTTTGTATGAGTAATTGCTTTAACATTGCTGCCCTATCAAATAAGTATGAAAGGTACACAAAATCATGACTGCAATCAATGGATCCCATTAGCCTTCAATTTCCATATTAGATTGGAAGAACTATTCTAATATTCATATGAAGACACTATTTACATAGAAGGGGTTGTGGGACACTAGGAGAATAGAGTTGTGGATTTGCCACAAAATCCAATTAATGCATAAAGGCAAACTCACAACTTGTGTGTGTCCATCAAATGGACCATATAATATCAATTAGTCACATATTGATGCACTGTCTGATTGATAAATATCAAACACTCATTACATGCACCATATGAAAGTATATATATTCATAATTACTACCAATTTATTGTAATAAGGGATTTTTGCACGAATGCCACAAAAAAGAAAGACACATGTCGTATTTACACTTTTCTATTTTTCATCTTTCTTAAATACTATTTTTAAATTTTTTTATTTCATAATTACCATTTTTTAAATTTTCACTTTCGAGAATGCCCCATTCAGTATATAAGTGTAATCTATTAACTACCAAACTAGAGCAATGACCAAAATCAACATCGATCGCTAAAGGATAAAACCTAAGCTAGTAAATTATTTTTTTGTTAAATTTTACGACGTAAAGTATAGATAATTAAGCTTTAATGGTAGTTATGATATAATTAAGCATTTTGATCAAACTTTTTTTAGATTTTTTTTAATTTTCAGTTGCCTTTTTTTTATTGGTGGCCATTATACGTATGGAATGAAATTGAAATTTTTTTTTCTTTTAAGCCATTCATTTGTTTACAAAGATGATTTTCACTATTTTCAGTTGTTTAAATTGCATAGTTGTAGAAACAACCAAGATAGCCCAGCCTTTTGGAATTTTATATCCTGAAAAAAAAAAGTGACTGAAAATTGAAAGATTATTACTTTGGTGTGTTGGTTAATTACCCAGTAGATAACCTATGACTATACAATTTAGTTTTGCAAAAGTTAATATATTATGTTTAGTTTAATAAACCCTAATACGCTGTATTCAGTTTTTGCTCAAAGTTAAAAAATATAAATATATAAGCAATTTAATTATATTGTATTCACTTTTGATAAACCTAATACACTATATTTAATTTTTGCTCAAACTTAATATAATGTATTCAGTTTTACCAAAGTTAATACACTATATTTAGTTTAATAAAACCTAACACATTATATTCAATTTTTGCTCAAAGATAAAAAAAAAATATATGAATATATAAGCAATTTAATTACATTTTATTCACTTTTGACAAACATAATACACTATATTCAATTTTTACTTGAACTCAATATAGTGTATTTAATTTTGCCAAAGTTAAAAATTATCAAATATGCCTTTACCATTAAATGTTTTGTTTATAATTTCAACAGGTAAAAATAGAATAGAGATATAAACTTCCATTGAGGTATCATTACATAATCAATTAAAGAAAAATAAAATGAAATAAAATACAAACCTTTACCTCCACCTAGCAGCCTATCAACCTTTGAATGTTGTTCACAATTAGCATATCTCATGAAAGATGGATCCTTGACCAAATTTGAAAATGATACAATGGTCAAAGCAATGCCATCCTTTATGTTGAACAATCGAAACAAATAAAAGCTTTTGAAAATCTAAGCAAATAATATTTTGAATTATCATATGCATATAAAATCTAAGCAACAGTACCCAACAAGCAAAAGCAAGTCTTAAGTGTAATAGATATTATTGTGCATTCCATCAAAATACTATTTGAATCATCTAAGTATTTCAACATTTCAATGCCATTAACATGACAAAGGTGAAATCAAATACACAAAAACAATTTACATATTGTAAAACTTAGCATAACATAATTACACAATCAAAATCAACAAGTAATGAATATAGTCTATTTAGTTTTGCCAAAATTAATACACAATATTTAGTTTAATAAAACCTAATACATTGTATTTAGTTTTTGCTCAAAGCTAAAAAAATATGAATATATAAGCAATTTAATTACATTGTATTCACTTTTGACAAACCTAATACACTATATTCAGTTTTGTGAAAGTCAATATGCTATATTCAGTTTATTAAAACCTAATACATTGTATTCAATCTATGCTCAAAGCTAAAAAAAATATAAATATATAAGCAATTAAATTACATTGTATTCACTTTTTGACAAACCTAATACATTATATTAAGTTTTTGCTCAAACTCAATATAATGTATTCAATATCATCAAGATTAATACACTATATTCAATTTTAATAAAAAAGAATACATTGTATTCAATGTTTGCTCAAAGCTAAAAAAAATATAAATATGTAACCAATTTAATTACATTGTATTCACTTTTGACAAAACCTAATACATTGTATTCAGTTTTGTTCAAACTCAATATCTCTATATGTTTAGATTTGACAAAAAAATTTTAGACTAATTTAACCTTTTATTATTTTGTTATTAACTTATTAACCTAATATTATTAGTAAAATTAACCAATTAACTCAATTTTATCAAAAGCTTACAATTTTATTTTATAGTTAGCTATCAAAAAAGTTGATTTCATCAACTTGACATAATTTATTTAAAATTTGTGACAATAAAAATCTTCATTTTGTGAGCATTTTTGAAGTATAATTAGTTTATCGTTCTCATTTCATTACTGATAATACCAAACATTATCGTACTTGGGCCTAGCCTAATAGTCGTAGGCTAGTAACGCTCAATTGTAATTTCTGGCCTAAAGCCTAAAAGGCCCATACGCAAGTTAAATAATGTTGGATCAATCGAGCATTATCGATCGATCCAAAGTCAATCAAACCCCTCACATCTGCAGGTTATGCAATACAAGTTATCATATCAGATGCCCTAAACCTATAAACTATAGATATTGGTACTTGAGTACAACCATCATTTAGGCATCATATAAAATATAGAAAGAGACTCATTAAATAGGTATCTTATATGCATCCCTTCTCTCTCTATTTTCTCTAGCTAAATTCTCTTTTTTACTTAAGCAACGAAGTGTAAATCCCCTATACACCAAGGGTTAGCCTTCATTTGTTTTACAAATCGGCTACTACATGCTAAGGATCATCATCAACTTATTTTTCCTTGCTATCATCTCGTTCTAGTTTTAACATTTTATAACTTGTCATTATCATTTGGTGCTTTCATTAAGAACAATGATGGATATATCATAGAGGCAAAATGATAACTTAGACCGATAAAAGGGAGCCAGAAGAGAGATGTTAAATACTCAAACAGATAAAACTCCCTAAAATATTTTGGTCTTTTTTTTGTAATGATGAGCTTTTTGATATTATTAACCAGCTCGATAACTCTATTCCCATCACTACAAAAGATCTCAAAGCTTTCTTAAAAGGCTTTAGTGGTAAGTTACACGAAAAGCTCTTGCACTCAATGTGAAAAGGTAAGAATGCCCAAGAACATATTGAAGATAATGAGGCAGAAAAAAGATTGAGGAATGAGGAAAAAGCCCAGCATCATTACAAGGCAAAATGGATAATAATCAATGAAGATAGAAATTACTCAAGTACTCACTTAAGCATGAAGGAGCATCATTATGAGGGCAAAGGTAAAGAGAAGATGAATCCCCCTGATGTTTGGCTCTATGATGATGAGAGTGACTCAGAAAAGGATGATGACTACTTCCCTCTCATTCTGGACTCTATCTAATGCATGATGACTTGTCATTTATGTGCAACCAAAAAAAAGATCTAAGTACAAAAAGGATGGGCCAATCGCTAATAAAGAAGAGATACGGTTCTTGCAAACTATTAAAAAGTTTTAGTTAGGACACCCTAAAAGGCCTATATTTGATGGTTACATAATTTCCCCCATTTTTTTGAAAATTAGAGAAACCGAGCTTCCTCATCGGTTTGTAAAAGTAAGAATTTCAAGATATACCGACAAAATTGATCCGAAAAGCCAAATATCTGAGTACTAAACTCAAATTCAAATGCTCTAGACTAGTTTTACAGTTTCCCTATTTTGGGCAGATTCGAAACTTGTTCACCACAAGATTTATCATTCAGGTGAAAATGCCCAAAATTGTGAATGACTTACTAAATTTAAAGCATAAATGAGGTGAAAGCCTTTGAGATTATATTGATAGATTTCAGGCCTTGGCTTTGGAAATCAAGAACTTGCACCCTAAGATGGCTACCACAACCCTTGCTAGAAGCTTAAGGAATCCACCACTATTTAAGTCATTAATGATTAATCCCCCAATTGACTTTAGTAATTTGATGGACAGAGCTAATCAATTTGTACAACTAGATGACACTTTGAGGGTAGATCTATAAGCTTTTGATGAGTACATTTCGATCAGTTTGGGCAATCAAACATCTAGGATCCCTGAGAAAGTTAGAGCTTTAAAGAACTCGAGAAAGAAAAAGAGTTCAAGCATTCTCACTCTTATCATCATGAAAGTGCTCCAGCAAAGGTCTATACTCTGCTTTATACTGAACCATCAAAAGTGTTGTTGTCGATTAAAAGCTATCATAACAAGGTAAATTGGTTGAAGAAGATGTTGGATCAGTCAAATACGTATAGGGATAGATCAAAAGATTATGAATTTCACAAGGATGTAGGCCATACAACTGATGAATATAAAGTACTAAAAGAAGAGATTGAGAGGTTGATCCAAAGAGGATCATTGAAAAGATTTGGAGCACAAAAGCCAAAAAGCCCATACCAATCCATTGATATCAAAGAAAAATTTGATGAAGATAAAGATAAAGATAGAAGAAAGACAAATGATCTAGTTCAGCAAAAGCCATATGTTGGTGTGATAAACTTTGTTGCTAGGGGATCATCTTATGGCAAAGATTTAACAAAGTGAAAGAAAAGCATAAAGGGATATATTTCTCAGTTTAATTTGAGAATTTACCCTTTGTCACCATATCCCTACAAGATGCAGGAAATTTGAAGTTTTTTCATGAGGAAGCCTTAGTGGTACAAGTGGCAATCTATAATTTTGAGGTGAAGAGGATTTTGGTTATCAACAAAAGTGCTATTAATGTGCTAACTTTAGACGCATACAAAAAGATGAAATTGTTGATTAGTGAGCTACAGCCAAATTGTGTCCCCCTTATAAGCCTCGGTAATACCATGATTATTATCACAGGAGCTTGGGTACAAGGCCATTGACTATACATGTAAGCCTACCTTTATGATTATTGATATGCCCTCCTTATACAATGTTATTTTGGTAGGCTAATACTCTTTCAGACTGGTGTAGTTACAAGCATTAGTTACATAAACATGAAAGTTCCAACAAGGGAAGGAGTGGCCATATTAAAAGGTAACTAGAAAGTTTTCAAAGGATCCTATGTGGCTATGCTGAAGGATGGGAAACAAACCTCGTATATTATAGAGCCTAAAGTAGAAAAAACAAGGGAAAAGCTAAGGTGCATCTCGATAAAGATCTAGTCCAGTACGAATTCACTCTCGTGAAGAGTATGGCAATTAAATTTGGCTTGGATGAAAAAATCCTAAGGAGATATTTCATAGGTGTTGATGATCAATCAAGCCTCTTTTTTATGGTCGCCATAAGATATCCCTAGCATTGATCTGGATGTTATTATACACAAGCTTGACATAGACCTGAAATTCCCACTAGTTAAACAAAAGTTAAGGAGGCATACACCTGATAGAAACAAATTTATTGCTAAAAAAGTAGATCGGCTCCTTAAGGCCAAAGTTATTTAAGAAGTACAATATCTTGACTAGTTTGCAAATGTAGTGTTGGTTAAGAAGAAGAATGGCAAGGTCAGAATGTGTGTAGACTACAAAGATTTGATTTAGACATGCCTTAAGGATAGCTATCCTTTATCCAACATCGATGAGCTTGTCAATACAATAGCCTGTCATAAGATTTACTCTTGATGCCTATGCGACTATCACCAAATAATGATGTGGCTTTTGGACTAGTCAATAATCCAAAATAAGACACTTATGTCATAAATAATAGGAAACATAAATCCTATTTAAAGAAAAATAAACACTAACAAAACAATTGACACCTATGTCAATTTTATGGGAAGTTTAGATCCTCAAGATCTCTTGTGTATTTGGGATTGTTTCTTTGACCATCTTCATTAAATCCTCAGAAAACTTATAAGTTCATTGATAAAGCCATAGATGATGCACATTACGTCAATTTCTCAATACCATTGTAGTTTTAGTGTTGCTTATCAACAATTCTATTTTGGCAACTCTAACTAAAAAGTGGATAATAGATTTTCTATAAAATCCATCTCCTATGAACCAGGTAGTTTCCATTAACTCCATTAGTTTTGGATGGTATTTGAAAGAATCAATTACAACCTTGTATAAAAGCTTTATCATTCCTTTCCAGATACAGACCACCAATCCAAATGCACTCTTGTATTTGTTCTTGTAGTTGAACTATATGATGCATTATTGCATTAATGTCATGAGCTCAAATCCTCCTACTTATTTTGGTGTTGCAAAATTTTTGCACTCTTACTTTAGTTGAAACAACCCTTTGAAGAGTACGTGGAATCATAGGCTTCTTTATCATCACCATTTCTACTATACATAATATAAATTAATAGAGTAATGCACACATGTATTAAACTCATATGATTGAAGCTTATTTCAATAAAAAATAAGGACTTATCCATAAATTTTTTAAAAAAAATTTGGAAAAATAATTTAAAGGCAAAAAACACATTTTTTACAATTTTGTAAGAATATTTATATAAAAAATTTAAAAAATATATGTTTTGGTCATCAAAAACATTTATTAAAATATACCAAAAAATAAAAAAAATTATAAAAATATGCCTGAAAAAATTGAAGCTAAAACGGTGGTTGGAGAATGCCTCACGCGCCGGTGGAAGGCTTACGAATGCGCTTATATGCCTCCACACACAACTAATGCTTTTGTGTGCCATATGGTGTTGACCCACTAGTTTATGTGTCACAACACGTGTCACCATGTCAAACTTTTGTCATGACATGTGTCACTCTCTGGTTTGTCCACCTGTCTACCACGTGGCATCCACATCATTAACACATGGCATGACCAAAATCATCCACGTGTTATTTCCAAATTGGTTCACGAGTCAGAATGACACATCACTCTAACACATGTCCATGACACATGGCATGACTATTGTTGTCCACATGTTCATGACACATGGCAAGACCAATATTGTCCACGTGTCACCCTTTTATTGGGCCATGTGTAAAAGTGATGTATCACACTGATGCATGGCATGGTGTGTGCAGGACACACACCCTACCGGCATGTGCCCTGCTTATAGAGGCATGTGCACCTCACGCGTAGCCTCGTCGGTGGTTTTAGGCAATTGAATTTCGGCCAGTGGATGGTTTCAAGGTCCGTGATCTCAATGGTGTGGTCAAAAAATTTAAATCCTACTTCCCATTTAGTGTCTTAGACACTTATATCTACCTCTCGAATCACAATGTACATATACACAGTTTTTAACAATACACACACACACACATATATATATATATATTATAAACACCTACAATTAATTAATAACATGATTATATACTCATATAATTAACTTAATTGATAAAATTTTATTATATATAATAACTATATATGATTACGTTATTAATTTACATATTCATACATGCATTGTGCTAAAAATATATGAGTATTAATTAAGTGATACTTAGAGTATTAATTAAGTGATACTTAGAGTAAATGAAATTAATTCATAAAATGGTTTTATACTCGTATAATTATATGAATTGGCAAATTTCATTATATGGAATAATTGTATATAACTACATTATTTATTTACATATTTGATTACTTATATGAATATCGTTTCAAAAATAAATGAATACTAGTTGAGTGACGCTAAAAGTAAATGAAATTAATTGATAAGGTAATTATATACTACATATAATTACATTATTATATATAATTATATACTATATATAATTACATCATTATATATAATAACTATATATAATTACATTATTAATTTACATACTCATATATGTATTTTGCTAAAAATAGATGAGTACTAATTAAGTGATATTAAGAGTAAATAAAATTAATTGGTAAGATAATTATATACTAATATAAGTATATGAATTGGTAAATTCCATTCTATATGATAATTGTATATAATTACATTATTAATTTACATACTTGAATACTCATATAGTAATTGTATATAATTATATTATTAATTTACATACTTAATTACTCATATGGCTATTGTGTCAAAAATAGATAAATACTAGTTGAGTAATACAAAAAGTATATGAAATTATTGTTAAGGTAATTATATACTCATATATTTACATTAATTGGTAAAATTATATTATAAATAATAACTATATACAATTACAATTTTAATTTACATACTCGTATAGTTATTATACCAAAAATAGATGAGTACTAGTTGAGTGACATTAGAAATAAATGAAATTAATTTGAGTCTTTATACTTATATAGTTATCGTACTCGTGTAATTATTGTACCAAAAATAGATGAATACTAGTTTACTTATGTGATAAATTGCTTACCTTACATATTTTATATCGATATCTGTACAAAAAGAAAAATTAAGTAGTAGTTAAGTGAAATTAAAAGTAAATTAAATTAAATACAAATTATTTTAGTTACATATTCATATAGATACAATAATTATTATAATAATTAAATTTTATCTTATTAATTATTAAAATATCTAATTTAATTTATTAACTAATTATTATCTTAATTTATTAAAATATATAATGTAAATAATTATAAAGTTAAATTTATATCGGACATATAGAATAGAAATTATAAATAATATTTATATATAAGTTATTAGTATTATATATAATAATTAACAAATATCGGTTCTTTCAGTATGATTTGATTTTAAACCAGTTCAGTATAGTTCACTACAGTTTTTGGTCCAATTCTAGATAAAATATCTAAATTCGTTCCAATGAAGTCAATGGTACAATTCGGTTCGATTCTAGTAAAAAATTTAACGGTAAAGTTCGATTCAAAATCTTTTTATTCGCTATTTCAGTTCAATATAAAAAGATTCATATCCATATACACTCTTATTTTCCTCCATATTTTGCAAAAATATTTATTTTACTCTTTAACATTTTATAAAAATCGTTGTTGTTCCCTTTAAATGGATCTATGTATCTTAGGGTTGGATTAGATGTGGTACCACACGAGTCGGATCTAATTGGACTTTTATTTTATTTTTTAGAGGAATTTACGCCAAATACCCATTTTTAACCTTTATTTTTAAAAATACATCCATTCAATTTAAAAATTTAAAATTACCTTTTTTTAATTTTTTGTTTTTAAAAATACCACTTTCCTGTCTCTCGGTTTTCATCTCAACGCTCTGCACATCGTTGAGTACTAGCTTGCACAATACTGGAAATAATGGCGACTACCCTAGCCCTCATCTCCAAAAAAGCGCTGACCTCGACGATCTCGCCACAGCTCAACCATCTTAACCGTGCTTTCTCCGCGGAGGTTTCGGCCAAATCGATAACACCGTCCTCGGATCGTGTGAAGTGGGACTATCAAGGTCAGCGGCAGATAATCCTGTTGGGGCAATGGCTCCCGAAGGTCGCTGTCGATGCCTACGTGGCGCCCAACGTTGTCCTAGCGGGTCAGGTCAATGTTTGTGATGGAGCGTCTGTTTGGAGCGGATCGGTCCTCCGTGGCGATCTTAATAAGATCACAGTTGGTTTCTGCTCAAATGTGCAAGAGCGGTGCGTAATTCATGCTGCTTGGAACTCGCCTACAGGTTTGAGTTCTTATTTATTTGTTTTCCTCTTTTTTTAGTATTTAAATTATTAGAGTTTTGGCCATTTTTAGGTTTTATCACGTCAAATTGGAAAATTTTAGCGAATAAATTAGGGGGTTTGAGCTTGAGTGGAATTGTTGAAATCTCTTTACTGATAATTGCTATGCAATAATCGCTAATTCATATTCATTTTGTTTTTGTCGATGCTATTCATGTACAACTAAGCCTAAGCTCATAGCGAGACTTGCTTCATTTGTTCTGCTGTTTGAGCAAAACTATGATTGATATTACTGTTCAAAGGTATATATACTAATCTTTGGCTTGCCACTTGGATTTATGATGCTTTGAATTGTTAGAGAACATCAATTTTTATTTGTAGTGGGGAAGGTAGAAGTATATGGTTCTGCAGGTGGACTTCTCTTCTAAAGAGTTAATGGAGGTCTTGCTATCGATGGCATTATCAATTCAAAGTAAAGTATAAGGTCCTTAAATTTCCTGTTCATATTTAAGTTCGGATACATATTAGAAAATAGACAAATCTGTTCCATTGTGAGCCGTTTTGGGGAATGAGAAGGGCTAGTAGCTGTCTAAATCTTTTATGTCAAGCTAGATGTCATTTGAATCCCATCATTACTTCAGTTTTGAGAGTTCAGTTATAAATTACTTTTGTGTTCTTTATCTATAGGATTATGCCCGTTATGATATTTATTTGTTTTGGTTTAGGACGAGGCTGGTGATGAGATCAAAGAAGAATCAAAACGTGAATCGAGCGAGGGACACACTAGCAGCAATGATGATTTACGCAGGGAAATGTGTACTTTGTACTTGTATTCTGTAACCTTTGCATAGTTGGCATACTGGGTTGCATAATGAATTTGGTAAAATCCCAAGTGCTTCAAGCACCGGGGACTGAAATGTTTCAAAATATTACCAGAGCGTCTACCATCGATATTTAGAGTTCCAAGTTGCTATTCTTGTTGTTACCGTTTGATAGTGTTGAAATTAGGCGTTTCTCAGCTTCCAAATTACGTAATATTAAGGGTGTAAGAAATTGCTGGCTGTTGTTATTTGTTAGCTTTGATTTCTTTCTAGGGCATACGAACATTTGGTGGTAATAAGTACATCTCAACTTGTACCATAAATTTTGCTTGCGTCTCTTAGTTTGGATTGAGCATTGGTATACCAATGGATATAATTTTAGAGTTATGCCCATTGGTATATATATTTGAACCAGAAAAATATGATATTCGAATTTTGGTCAATTGAGAAAGTCTTACTACTCTCAATGGTATACCACGGTATACCAATAGTATACCACCTGGTAGATCCAGTATATCAATGGTATACCTGGTATATCATGGTATACCATCTGTTATACATGATATACCACATAGTACATCCGGTATACCAATGGTATACCATCTGGTGTACATGGTATACCAATGGTATAACGTTTGGTATACATGGTATGTCATGGTATACCTCTGGTATACCATCGGTATAGGTATACCACGGTATACCGATGGTATACCACCTGATAGATCCAGTATACCAATGGTATACCACGGTATATATATATATATATATATATATATATATATATATATATATATATATATATATATATATATATATATATATATATATATATATATATATATATATATATATATATATATATATATATATATATATATATATATATTATTTTTTTGAATGATAATCAAAATTAAATTTTATTTTTTATTTTGGTATACCAAAATTCATAATAGCATTTTCAATTCTGGATTTTGGTATACCATCGGTATACCAGGCATACCATTGGTATAATAAAATTCAGAATTGAGATTGTCAGTCTGGATTTTGGTATACCACCGGTATACTAGGTATATCATCGGTTTACCAAAATTCAGAATTGAGATTGACAATCTGAATTTTGGTATACCGACGGTATACCAAAATCCAGAATTGAGATTGACAATCTGGATTTTGGTATACCATCGGTATACTTGGTATACCGGCGGTATACCAAAATCCAGAATTGAGATTGGCAGTCTGCATTCTAAGGTATACCACCTGGTAGATCCAGTATACCATGGTACATCCAGTATACCAATGGTATATCATCTGGTACATCAAATATACCAATGGTATACCATAGTATAACATTGGTATACCACCTGGTATACATGGTATACCGCATGGTGCATCCGGTATACCAATGGTATACCATATGGTATACTTGGTATACCTAGTATATCATAGTATACCACCTGTTATACATGATATACCACATGGTACATTGGGTATACCAATGGTATACCATCCGATATACGTGGTATACCAATGGTATAACGTTTGGTATACATGGTATGTCATGGTATACCTCTGGTATACCACGGTATACCAATGGTATACCACCTGGTAGATCCAATATACCACGGTATACCATGGTACATCCAGTATACCAATGGTATATCATCTGGTACATCAAGTATACCAATGGTATACCATATGGTATACCAGGTATACCAGTGGTATATCAAAATCCATCAGATAATTTTAATTCTGAATTTTTATATACCCGATGGTATACCTGGTATACCATCGATATACCAAAATCAAGAAGGCAATTTCAATTTTAAATTTTGGTATACCTAGTACACCACCGGTATACCAAAATCCAAAAGATAAACACCGTATATGCCTATGTCGTTATAGCAAACGTTGAATATACTTGATCAATGCAAAAATTATATTGTCACTCTCAGTGACAAAGTAAGAATATCAAATGAAATTGGTTTGGGATGGAAATTCCCAGGCTTATCTAGTAATTGTCTCATAAGAGTAAACATGTAAATTTACATCAAATGGAGTCAAGTTATGAAATAAAATCACAAAAGAATGCGAACATTTTCATTCGACTACCCGTATGCAATCATTTCAATGAACCGGACCCTATCTTGTTCTTAGTACAGCGGATGAATGCAAATCAGAAAATCAATACAAAACAAACATGAAATCAAAAACCGAAGTCGAATTAGACAAACTATGAATCATTGGAATGTAATATATCATCATTGAAAATTTTTTGAACATTTACATTTCTAAAATTATATTTTTGGGAAGGTTGAATGGAGCCTCGTCAAAACTATGATCAAACTGTTCCCCAAAGAAATATTACAACAAAACCCCCTCGAAGAAAGGCATTCCTCTACTCACACTTGCATATTAACTTCAATTAATTGAATGTTAAATGGAATATAATACACCAACGTTTTTCATCTTCAACCTTAGACGCATATGCTCCTTGCTCGCATCGTGTCCCTATCTTCAAAGCCTTTCAAAAATGATTTAATTGCAAGGTGCTCGGAAGCATATGTCATGAAAGATGCCAAAATAATGCCTCCTGCAACCACCAAGCCCAACCTGCAAGAGTCGCATAAAATGTCTCAATTTCAATCCTTCCTGATAGTTTATGGACGGAAGTTGAAATCTTCAACAGGCCGTCAAAACTTTCAATGCCTCAACGCAAACAGTCAATAAAATTACCTAGCAAAGAGAGCAGTAATTCCAAAAATACAGGGTAAAGATGGGAAAGGAGAGGAAGAGTTTGAGTTTTTTTTTTAAATAAGACAAGGGAGGAAAAAGAAGAGAGATGGGAGAGAAGAGGTAGATCGGGACCGAGCAAGGAAGAAGGGGAAGGAAGGCCGATCAGATCACGATCAACGGCACAGGTCACCGGAGAACACTTCACCGCTGTTCTCTCTCTATCGCCGACCACCTACCGTTGCTTTCACTTCCACTTCCACGGCGCCTCCTTCAACCGATTTCTCCCCTCAATTGAAGCGGGACTGCCTCTTCTCGTTCCGACGACTGGTGGCGGCAACCAACAACCCGATCTACCGGCGACGTTCTTCTCCGATCGTCACTCGTCAAAAATTCATCGGATCGGCATTCAAGGCAGTGGCAATTTTTTGGATCGAAATTGAGAAAAAAATAAATAAATGAACAAGGAAGAGTTTGAGTTAAATGCTGTATTTTAAAAAAGTGGTATTTTTGAAAATGAAAATTTAAAAAAAGGTAATTTTAAAAAGGGAAAAAGGAAGGGGGTATTTTTTAGGGGAGCTCTTTTTTTTGGGTATTTTTGTGAAACTCCCTATTTTTTAATGTTTTAATTTTTTTTTTTGTCCAATTTTGGTCCAAGCTCGCATAAGTAAAAGGCGGATTGGATGCAAACCAGCCTGCTGAAAGATCATTTTAATATATAAAATGATATATTATATTATGGAAAATTATAAAAATATACTATAAAATAATTCAATAGGTTAATAAATATATAAAACTTGATATTTATTATAAAATTTTATTTTGTGTATATTTTTAAATATTTTAGATTATATAATTAATAAAAATAATATATGGTTGGACAGTACCAGACAAAATCGATAATTTATATACAAAGCAGAACCTTTTAATAAGTAGGCTTTTGGTTAAACTTGGGGGTGGACCGGACTTATATAATAGAATATATGTTTAAGTCCATAAAATTTGCATGCGGGCCAAGGTTAATTATTTAAGTTTAAGTTTAAGAACAAAATAAGAAAGAAAAAAGAGAAAATTACCCCAAATGCCATCTTTTTTAATTTTTTTTCAAAATATACAACTCTTTTTTATGTGTTTCATAATTCTTACTTTTTTAATTTATATTTTCAAAAATACAATTATTTTTTTATTTGAAAGAAAAACTTTCCTTAGCTTTCCCTCTTCAGCGTTCTCGTCCTCCTCTCCATTCTTCGGCAATCTCTTTCTCCATCCACCTCACCGGTGATTTTTTTATCCTTTTACCTCACCGGCGTATTTCTCTTCCTCTAGCAATATGAAATTTTATGGCCTATAGTTGGGAAGGAAATTGTGGATCTCTGCCTTGATCGAGTGAGAAAATTGGCCAATAATTGCACAGGTTTGCAGGGGTTCTTGGTGTTTAATGCTGTTGGTGGGGGAACTAGTTCTGTTCTTGGATCTTTGTTGTTAGAACACTTATCTGTGGATTATGGAAAGAAATCGAAGCTTGGATTCACGATTTATCCTTCTTCTCAAGTACCTATAATACCAAAGATTTTGTATTTGCATTTCATAATTTGGCATTTTCTTGTGATTTTCTTTTAGTAATCCAGTTAAATTTGTGTTTAGTGAAAGCTGATTGTAGGCATTTAAAGACAAATGTACTTTGGATTTGTTGTCTTTGTCATATTTTGAATTCTTGCTATTTTTCGTAGCTAGTAAAGGCTGCTTTGTTTGCTCTAAACATAATCTAGCTTAAATTTGGACATTCATTTATTATTTCACATACTGAGAGATGGTGTAGGTTTTAACAGTAGCTAACTTTTTTTCATTGCAGGTCTCAACTGCAGTTGTGAAGCCTTATAACAGTGTGCTCTTTACTCATTTTCTTCTTGAGCACACAGATATCGCTGAGCTGCTAGACAATGAAGCCATATATGACATTTGCCGAAGATCCCTGGATATTGAAAGACCAACCTACATCTATTTTAATAGATTGATATCTCAAATTATATCATCTTCGACTACTTCATTAAGGTTCGATGGAGCCATAAATGTGGACATCACAGAGTTCCAAACTAACTCTGTTCCCTATCCCCGAATCCATTTCATCCTTTCTTCGTATGCTCCTATCATCTTAGCAGAAAAGGTATACCATGAGCAATTGTCAATTCCTGAGATCATAAATGTTGTTTTTGAACTTTCAAGAATGATGGCTAATTGTGATCCTAGGCATGGAAAATACATGTCTTGTTGTTTGATTTACCGAGTAGATATTGTCCCCAAGGATGTCAATGCTGCTATGGCCACTATCAAAACTAAAAGGATTGTTCAGTTTGTTGACTGGTAAGAATAGATATATGCAACTAGTTAAAGAAACTTCACATTAGCTGAGAAAATGATAATTGTTTATCATGATTGTGAAATTCATTAACTTGTATCTGTGAAATTCATTAGCTCCCTCTTTGTTTTAGTTGTGAGTATTCTTAATTATGTTTTAGTACCATAATTCATTTGCAAATTAGTAATTCATGTGTATCCTCTCTCTTTTTGTCTATTACTCTACCATAGTTAGATTTAGCTACATCAAGAAGAAGGGGCCTTGGAACTTTCATTGGAATTTATGCCATTAGTGGGGCATTTGGAATTACAAATGCTCATGTGGAGGGTGGACTGATTATGTTTGTTATTTGTCTATAACACAATCTATCCAGTTTATAGTAAAGCATATAATGTCTTTTGACTTATTTGGGATTAAAACAGAGAAATTTACAAGTATCTCGAAGAAATGACTATCAAGATGAGGTTAGTCAATAAAATTTGTACTCTCTTTATTTCTTGCTTTCTTGAAATGTTTACAGATAGCAAGCATAAGAGTTGTTATTCATTATATTTTTTGCAACCAATTGGCGCCATTGTATATAAATGTTGATACACATATAAGTGGCAAGTGAAGTTTTTCTGTTAAAATATCAATTCGTATTTTTCATTCTGATTCTATATTGATCTTTGCTCATAGGATACTTAAGTTATATGTCACATTGTTAGCATATTGGTTATGGTTATTAAGTCATCAGTTTTGGCAGTATAAACAGACTATTTTTTTTCTTTTTATTACTCATTTTTTGGCTGATAGCACTAACTCCTAGTTAAATCAGTCCAAAATAAGACTTTATAAGATAGAGTTAACACACTTCTTTTGTTATCATTAAAAAATATCTAACACGAAATTCATGAAATTGAATCACATTTCATTTGTCGTATGAAAAAATGGTTTGCTCTTTTGTGAGTTTGTTTTGACACGCAAATTTTGAATAATCAGATTAGTAAATTAACATTGAATATACATATATAATAATTAATTATGAAACGTGCCATGGATCTATTTTAAATTTTAATTTCTACTTTGAAGTCAAGGATTTTCTACATCATATGATCCTAAACAGCACACGACAATATTTATTGATCCTCAAATTAAAAAAAAAACATAATAATCTCTAATTCCACATATTGGATGATCATTTTAAAACAAGAATTAAATATTTATATACGATTACATTGAGTTGGCAAGAATCTAGAAGAAATTACATCAAATATACACATTGTGTACATCAAATATAATCTGTGTGTACACCATGTACACACTGTGTATACATACACACCTTGTATACACCATGTACACGCAGTGTATACACCAAGTATACACATTGTGTAGATCAAATATTATCGGTGTGTACACCATGTACACACGGTGTGTACACCAAGTATGCAGACCATGTACATCAAGTACACACCATGTGTACATCATGTACACACGGTGTATACACCATATACACACCGTGTGTATACCATGTACACACGATGTATACACCAAGTACACACTGTGTGTACATTAAGTATATAGAATGTGCACATTAAGTATACACATTGTGTACATCAAGTATAATCAGTATGTACACCAAGTATACAAATTGTGTATATCAAGTACACACCGTGTGTACATCATGTACACATGGTGTATACACCATTTACACACACTGTGTACATCAAGTACATATTGTGTATACACCAAGTACACACTGTGTATACGTAATATACAAACATGTAAAAGACTAAACAATCCATAGCATCCAAGTAATGATATTACAACCTCATACTTTTTAATTTTATCCGTTTAATGTTTATGTTTGCTTGGTCAAGTGATAAAATAATTTTTAATTTAAAAATAATACGTATTATTATAATGCACAACGAAAAGTAGGAAAATCATATTGTTTAATTTTATCCGTGTAAAGATATATGCTGGAACTGCCTTCACCCTAACTATAATAACTACAAATAAAAAGATTTGGTAGTAGAAGGCAAATTAAAATATAATTTAGGGAAGCTTTTGGACAATATATTTAATTATAACTTATAAGGCTTTTGGAATTTGAATAATAAATAAACGAATTGAATGTCTTTAATAGTAGATATATAATATTTCTGCATATCCAACCTACAAACTCACACACGGTGTATACAAGTGTATACAGCTAATACACACTGTGTATACAGCCGGTACACATGGTATATATAACTAGTATACACTGTGTATACAATTAATACACACTGTGTATACATCATGTACACACGGCATATACAGTAAGTACATGCTATGTATATAGCATATACACACGGTGTGTACAGTTAGTACACACGATATATACAATATGTACACACGGTGAATACATCAAGTATACAAGATGTATACATCATGTACATACGGTGTATACAGTAAGTACACACTGTATATACATCATATATACACGGTATGTACAGTTAGTACATACGGTGTATACATCAAGTATACACGGTATATACAGTTAGTACACACGGTGTATACATCAAGTATATATATTGTATATATTATGTACACACAATGTATACAGCATGTACACGCTGTGTATACAACTAGTACACATTGTGTATACATCATATACACACAGTATATATAGCATATATACACCGTGTATACATCATGTACACAAAGTGTTTACGGTTAGTACACACTATGTATATAGCATGTACACACAATTAGAATCATAATTCACAATTAGCAAATGTATACAGTAAAGAAAAATAAAATCAAGTTCTTCACAAGATCTCAAACACAAAATGAGGAAGAGAGGACTAGTTGTTACTGCTTTGAAAAAGCTTGGTATTTTGATGTTCTTGCTGCCTTGCTCCTGTTACTTAACAGTATCCACTAGCTAAATTTTTCTTGTTATTATGCAGCCAAAAATGGTGATTATGCTAGTCTGGTACCCATCGTGAGAGATGCTTTTCTAGTAAGTGAGTTAGTCCGGATCGACTGTCAGGGCCTTGAAAAGAGTGATTACAAGAAAATAGGTTGCAAACTTAGGGTAAGACTCGGACATGATTCAATTCTTACTTGAATAAATGGTTCTTATTTTAATCCTTTAATGTCGTGTGTCACTTTGTGTGTTATTCTTGCTGTTCTGACAGAAGTCATTTTGTTTATGAAAGAGAGAACTTGTGATTTCAAAAGTAGATGCAAGTGTAGTACTTTTGAGATGTTAGTCAAGGCACCTATAAAGGGCAGATTGACTAACTTTGAGTAAAAATATTTTGAACTTTTTGGATGTGGATTAAAAAGTTATCAAATTTTGCTTCACTCTTCATTGGGGGGTTGGTTTGTCCAAATGGAAACTACCATAATGCTAGTAGCTATTCCGACGAGAAAATTGTTTTCTACCATGTTAAAAACATATTTAGAATGTCTACAGTGACTGAGATGTTACTTATTCAATTCTCACCCTTGTTCGTTGCAAGTGTGGAATTTGATTTTCAGCATGTATATGAACCCGTTCACTTCTTTTTTTTTTTTAATTATAATTTTGACTGTGTTCAATATGGTTCAGGATTTGGTTCCTTGTGTCCTTGTAACATTTGAGGAGCAGGTTATTGTATGGAGAGGGAAGGATTATAAGCATCAAGAAGATGGATAATTTTTTACTGACAGGGAATTTTTTGATGGTCCTGAGAGCAATGTGGTTGGTGGTGAAGATATATGTACCTCATATGAGAATGGCAGCCAGCAGGTGTTCTACTCCGGTAATGATGAGTAGTTTCTTTCTTGCTTTGTATTGAGCTGCCGACTTACACTGCAATTTGAAAAATTTGGAATATTGAGCTGATGAGCTGCCGACTTACACTGCAATTTGGAATATTGAGCTGATGACATTGACAAGCCTCGACAATCAGTGGTTAGAAGAACTGGAATGAGTAGCAGCATTGTGGGATTTCAGATTGGTGGCTACTGACTGAATCCAATCTTCTTCTACCTCCAAAAAAATGTTGAAAAAGGAAATGATGATACTAGAGGGATATGTTTAGGATTGGATGAATGCTTCTGGCCATTTATGCTACAGATCTTTGATGTTAGTATTTCAATTCTGGAGCGGAACATGCAAGATGTAATATAATATATGGTGCAGCGGGCAGGTTAATACTTAAAAATTAGAATATATATTGGAAGCTGACCTGTGAATCAAAGTCGAGATTTGGATTTATGAGTATTATGATTTATACATGTGAGTGTGCAGATTAACACGTGGATATCACAGTATTCTGTCGACATAAAATTGGATGAGATCTAACAAATGGCAAGTCGCCATTAATAAGGAGCTGCCCTTTTATTATTTTCTTGGGTACACACAAAGAGGCAATAGCCATGCGGTTGCTTACCGATAAAATTGTAGCTTGGATTTTTCATGTGTCTTTTTTCCATAGGTTGCACAGTAAATGTGTTGCAACCATTATATATTCACATAAACGTTTATGTATTATCTTCTTTTTTAAAACAATAAAATTAATATAACTATAACAAGAAAATGTATCACCAAGCACAACCAGAATTTATGTATTATCTTGTGAAGCATTGGTGCCTGAAAATATGCTTCTTATAATCTGCTTCCACATCCCCATTTTCGGGACAAAACCTTGCTTCACCATCTACTTTAAAACCCAATCCACATCCCCAGTCAAATTCTGCTTGCAAAGCCCATTAATCAACTTCTTGTAGGATACAAAACTAGGAATTCTTTTGCCTCTGCAAACTTTCCCACATCAATGAGACCATACAAAACCTCTTGATAAGACCCTTCATTTGGTTCACAACCCTTGAGCTTCATTTTCTCCAGCAGCTCCATCCCTTTCTCAACCCTTCCTTCTTTCCTCAGCCCTGAAATTAAGATATTGAAAGTGATGGTATCCACATCAATCCCCTCATTTTTCATTATCTCAAGCAATCCAAAAGCCTTCTCTACTTCCCCTTTTGCACATAAGTAATGCATTAGTGTAGAGAATGTTCTCAAATTAGGCCTACACCTCTGTTTAGGAAATTCGTCGAGCATGTGGAATGCGGAATCCAAGTCCCCATTTTCGCACAACCCTTTGATCAGAATATTAAGACAACAAGAATCAATCTCCACACCCAACATAGGAGCCTTCACATATAACTCATGACCAATATCAAAGAGCTTTGCTAAAACGAGCAAATTCAATGCAAGATTAAAAGTCTTCACAGTTGGCCAACAGTTAAACCCCTTTGGCATATCAAGAAGGATATCTGTTGCTTTCTTGATTCGACTAGCTGAACACCCGTAAATCTTGATCACATTGTGAAAGAAATCGTTTGATAATCAGCGATCAACGGAGACGAAGTCGCCGGTGATCAAAGAGGTTCGGAGAGAGGAGAGTGAAAAAATTAAGAAAATGAGAATAGATGGAAAAAAGTTGTATTTTTGAAAGGGTGAGTTGTATTTTTTATATTAAAAATTTTAAAAATTATATTAATGAAAAAATTATGAAAAGTTAGTATTTTTGTTATTTTTATTTTTTTTCTGTATATTTTTGTAGAAAGCCCAAGAAAAAATGTATGTTGGAAATATTTTGTAATCTCACGTAATTCAGTTGACTTACAGGGAGTTGGTCTCATAAGTGATTGAGCATATCATCGATGAATGCATCAGGACTTTCAGTAATTCTTGCACCGACAGAAAGAACTGGAAGTAAATAATTATTTAGGAAATCATTTGCTCCAACAGTGATTGAGAATATGGATTTCTTCAGCAGGTAATCTCTTGCTTTTGATGGACCCAACAATTTATCTAACTCTTTTCTTGTAATGTCAAAGTAATCAATTTGAATATCCATTCCCAACCTATTAACCTGAAGAAAAAAACAAACAAAAAATATGAATATTTCATAGATATAACAATATACTGCACAATACATACTATTTAATTTATTAAAATAAAAATAAATTCTTTTTTAATCAACACTGCTATATGAAGTTAATAGTCATATATTTCACATTAAGGCGTGAATAAATAAATAAATCGAAAGTTGCATGGTGCTAACAAATATTCTTCAGTGGGCGTTCAAATTCCTCCTCCCCCTGAGCCATAATTAACGCCATTTAATATAGCTTTTCCTGTGGTATTCGGGGCAAGAAATGGGAGAGCATAGTTTGGGATCCCTATTCCCTAGTATCGAGACCCAACGTCAAGTCAACGCTTAAGTTTTTTTTTTTTCTTTCTTTCTAAATCTACTAAAAAATTGCTTAAGTTCGATTTGCCCCTTTATTTTCTATTATCTTTTAAAAATAATATATAGATTTTATAAAATAAATATGTCAGTAAAAAAATATTATAGATATAAAGATTTTCTTTTTAACAAAGAAAGAAATGGTAAGAACTGGATTAAAAGTGCTGAATGGTTTCAAGTTTAAGTCTTCATTCCCCTTCCCTTCTATCCAAAAGAAAAAAAAAATTACTTTCAAAATTGAAGAATTTTACCTCTTTAATATAGTTTTATCGACATTGTTTTTCCGTTACTAAATGCAAACTTTTTTAAAAAGTTAAGGGCTTTATTTAAAAAAATCATTTTTTTTAATTTTTAGAGTGCTTTTATCAATTAATTATTTATTTATTTTGCTTGGAAGAAGATTTATATATATTTTTACCATCATATTTATTTTATAGATTCTATATATTATTTTTAAAAATAGCAGAAAATAAAGTGTAAATTAAACTTAAGCAATTTTTAAATAGATTAAAAAATTGAGGACAAAAATAGATTAATTTACAAAATGTTAAGATCAAAGTGTCTATTCCGTAGAGTTCAAATTACTATGTTTAAACTGTGAGTTAGTGGAGACCAGAACAATCCATTAATGATGTAAATAGGTAATATGAATTGACAATTTGTACTTTTATATTAGCACAAATAGTCCACCTCAAACAACATTATATATATAAAGTAAAATATCCCTCATTTTTATAATTAAAAGAGCATTTTTGGAAAAAAAAAAAAGACTAAAATAAAATTTTTTTGACAAACTATGTACTATATAGGCAAAATACAACCTTCTCTCTTTCAATTTATTTTATTTTGATACTCTTTCAAATTTCTAGCTCAATGAAATTTTAACGAGGAATTTATGCTGTATACCCATTTTTCTATCCTATTTTTTTAAAATACAGCCATTTCTTTTTAGAGTTTAAAATTACCTTTTTTATTTTTGGTTTTTAAAAATACCCTTTTTCGTTAAGCCTAAGTACCTTTTTCCATCTTCCATTTCCTCTCTTCTTCAAGTGTATCTCTGTGCATCGCGTCTGTCATTTACTCTGTTCCTCACGCTATTTTCTGCCGAGCAATAGAGTTGGATCCTCGCCAAAAGGCTTGTATGTTTTTGCTTTTTGTGAGTTGTTGAGAATGTTGATTTTCTTTTACATGTGTGTAACTATCAGACTTTCTGGTGGCTTGAATTTAGATCTTTGGCAAAGTGGGTTATCACTTTACTATCTCGATAGGTACGCATTCTTGGTCTTTGTCACTTTTCCTTCGTGCAATTTATGTTTGGTTGATGACAAAATCAAGCAAAAAGCTTAAATAATATCTTAATTTGAGGACTAACTATATGGGAAAGCCAAGTGCAACGAACTGGCTATTTGAGTTACTTTCATCTTCGAAGGGCAATGTACAGTCTTCCATGAAAATTTTCCTAGCGATCCACTGTCGAATAAATTTTTCATTTCTTTTATAATTTTTGTTATAACATGGAGATTGAAGTGGTTAAGTTTACTAATAGATTAGAAGAGGGAGCAGAGCAGTTTCGATTAGATGTTTACTAATTTTTGCTATTGTGGAGGTGCAGGGGTTACCTGTACAAGAATAGAGGTATATTCTGTTATCCTTTTGCAGTTGAGGATGAGAAATTAGGAACTAACTAAATCTATTAAAATAACTAATAATATTCTCCATTCAAATTTTGTCGTAAACCTTGTGTTCCCAGCTTATAACCATCTTGAAGTGTTTATGGAGGCAAAGAGATGGAGTTATTATCTGATTTTTGGAGTTATATTCAATTATTTCTTAATGGAAATTAAAACATTTTGGTCAATCAGAAATCAAAATTTTTTAAAGCCATTCTCGTAATTTTATTTTTTCAATATCTGTCCAGTTGTTACTTTCCTCCTCCTAAATCAAGTTATGCCATTTATCTCATAATTAAATTTGTGAATTCAAAGATGCTGTAATATTTATTTTATGTTGTACAATTGATGTAGTTTTATTTGCTAATATAATTTTTTATTGATGTAGAAACTCCTTGCTTCTACTTCTAGTTCTACGGCTTGCATTCCATAGTCTTGGTGTGGTTTATGGAGACTCGGATACTACTTTATAAGATATTAACTATTGGTTGTTCTATTACCCTGTTTGATCCTCAGTAGCTGTTCAAAGGCTTAATTTGATTGATGTGATGGTCAACTCTAGGAATTGGTTTGCATTAATTTTATTGAAAACTTGAATAACTGTACAAAAGCTCTAGTAAGTTATATCCTTTGGACATCTTTGAACCTTGGTTGTTTTATTTTACAGATTAATGAATACCTTAAGCTGTATGCTTGCACTGGTATTCTTCCTAGCAAACACTATCAGGGAAAGGGTGTAGAGGTTGGCAGTGATAATCTTCCCTGTTGTACATTTATTTAACTATAAACTGTAATTCTAAGGTTTCTAATTTTTTTCTTTTAAAAGTATAAATCTTGATTTGATGAGGTTTCCCAACAGTTCTGTCAGCGTGAAAAGATCTGCTGAACCCAAGAACTGGTATTGGAATGCAATCCAAAAGAATGTAATGGGCAACGGCTCTCTCGAATCGAGCAATCCTGAACTTGTAGAAACTAATTTTCTCTTGATTTCAACTAGAGTTGCTGCTGCCATTGCTAGTATTGAAAGAACTAAACCAATCCCAATTCTTTGGAAGATGAGTAACGCCCATTTCGGATTTAGTTATTCTTCTAGCGAAAGGGATGATGAAATGGTCATAAATTGGTGCTAAGATCATAATAAAGATGACAGGAAAAACTTGAAGGGAAGATTGACAGGTAGAAATATCAAGATTGCATATGAGCAAAATATTGATTTTATATTTTTTATTTTTTGAATTGTGAAATTTGGTATACTAGGTATACCGTCGGGTATACCAAAATTCAAAAGACAATTTCAATTATGAATGTTGGCATTTCCGACGATATAACTGGTATACTGTCCGGTACACCAAAATCTAGAATTGAAATTCTTATATTTTTTGGTATACCAAGTATACCGTCGGATATACCTAGAATACCAGGTGGTATACAGTATACCAAATTTCAAAAGATAATTTCAATTCTATATTTTAGTATACCCGACGGTATATCTGGTATACAGTTATAGTAAGTTTCACAGGGACGTTGGTCATACAACCGACGAGTGTCACTAGTTGAAGGAATAAATTGAACAGCTGGTGCAAAGGGGCTCCCTCAAGAGGTTTGTGGGTCCAGCTCGAGAAGCAAGTCCCTGTAAACAAACAGACCGTAGGAGGGACGACTCCGACGATGAACGACGAAAGCCAAAAAATGCAGATCCCCGCCAGCCTTATGCTGGTGTTATAAATATGATCATCAACGGATCATCCTATGGGGAAGATCTCTCCAGAAAAAGAAATGGCAGAGGTGTATATTTCTTCCAAACTTTCGAACGACCGGCCCCAGTCACCATATCTTGTGAAGATGCTCGGAATGTAATGTTCCCTCACGAAAATGCCCTTGTCGTCAGGGCACGGATCAATAATTTTGATGTAAAAAGGATATTAGTGGATAATGGGAGTGCAGTGAATGTACTTAGATTGCAAGTTTATAGAGCAATGGGGCTGCCGGTCGAGGAGCTCAAACCGAATGCCACACCACTGATCGGCCTGGGTAATGCCACGATGCCAGTAGCAAGGTCAGTCGAGTTGTTTGTTGAGCTCGGTCAGGAAGCTCTTGCCCACGCCTTTAAGGTAACATTTATGGTTATCGATATGGTTTTTGCTTACAATGTCATTTTTGGCAGACCTCTATTGTTTCAAACAGGGGCAGTCACCAGCATCCGCTATATGGTAATGAAAATCCCGACCAGAGGCGGCGTCGCCATCTTGAGAGGCGACCAAAAAGCATCAAGGGAAGCTTATATAGCCATGATCAAGCATCATAAAGAGGCTATGCTGGTAGAACCAGGCGTAGAACGATTTGAGCATGCGAAAGAATCAAGAATGGATCCTGCAGAAGAAGTCAAGACTAGGATGCTCACGAAAGGCAAAGCTATCCAAATTAGCACCTGCATGAGTGCAGAGGTCGAAGAAGCGATCATGCAAGTATTAATGATCAACCAGGCTTCTTTTGCTTGGAAGCCGGAAGATATCACCAAGATCGACCCCGACGTGATTACCCATAAACTCAACGTGGATCCAGCTTGTACTCCGGTCAGGCAAAAATTGCGGAGGCATGCTCCTGATCGAAGAAGATTCATCTTCAAAGAGGTAGACAGGTTGTTGAAAGCAGGAACAATCCGGGAAGTCGACTACCCCGACTGGATGGCCAATGTTGTTTTGGTCAAAAAGAAATCAGAAAAGATGCGAATGTGCGTTGACTTCATATATCTTAATAAAGCATGCCCAAAAGATAGCTACCAGGCTCAGCATAGACTAGTTGGTGGATGCCACTGCCGGTCAGGCCATTTATTCCCTCCTAGATGCATACGCTGGATATCACCAGATCATGATGTAGTTGCTGGATCAGGAAAAAACCAGCTTCATCACGGATGATGGCACTTTTTGCTACAAAGGCTATGCCATTCGGATTGAAAAATGCAGGTGCTACGTATCGGCGTTTAATCAATAAAATCTTCAAGGATCAGATCAAATGTGGAAGTTTATGTAGACGACATGATCGTCAAAAGCAAAAGCTCCGAAGAACATCTTGCTGATCTGACAAAAATATTCAATATACTGAATAAATTTCGGATGAAGCTCAATCCTGACAAGTGCACTTTCGGGGTGCCTTCAGGCAAATTTTTGGGATTCATGGTATCACAAAGGGGGATTGAAGCCAATCCCGATAAAATCAAGGCGATCTTGGAGATACAACCATCAAATAGTGTGAAGAACATTCAGAAGCTAAATGGTAGAATCACAGCTCTTGGGCGGTTCATATCCTCCTCTGCCAAACGATGCACTCCTTTTTTCAAAAAATTGAGGAAGAATGAAACCTTTGACTAGGATGCTGATTGTCAACAAGCTTTCAGTGAGATAAAAAAGTTCCTCACCAACCCCCTTTACTGAGCCGACTACTTCCAAGTGAGAATTTATACCTGTACTTATCAACTTCTGGCAAAGCTGTTGCAGGTGTCCTAGTCAGGGAAGAAGGAACCCAACAACTACCAGTCTATTATGTGAGTCAAGTGCTCAGAGGCCCGGAACTGAAAAAAAGGCCCGATCGAACAACTCATCATCGTCCTCATGATGTGCACGAAGAAGATAAGACAATACTTCGAGGCACATACAATAGTCGTCCGCTCAGGTTAACCAATCAGAAAAATTCTCCAGACCCCCGAATTGGAGGGAAAAATGGTAGGTTGGGCGATCAAACTTCAGCCATGGGATGTGAGATATGAACCTAAAAAAGCAATCAAAGCCTAAGCTCTGGAAGATTTTGTTGCAGAATTCTTCGGCGACAAAATAACTAGTCACCCACAGCCCACTAGATGGGAAATGATTGTAGATGGAGCTGCGAATGATAACCGAGGAGGTGCCGGCATCGTAATCGTGGGTCCCTCAGCATTGTTATCAGGTACGCAATAAGGCTCAATTTTAAAATTTTAAATAATATGGCAGAGTACGAAGCCCTTCTGCACGGATTGAGGTTGCTTCATGCCATTCGGCCGGACTCTGTCACCATCAAAAGTGACTCCTAGCTCGTAATGAGCCAAGTCTTAGGCACCTTTAAAGCCAGAGAAGCCAACATGATTTGATACCTGGAAAAGGTCAAAGCGGAGCTCAAGACGCTAGAATAAGTCAGATCTGAGTGGGTCTTACAAAGGGTGCCAAGAGATCAAACTCCAGCAGCCGATCGGCTCGCCAAAATATCTGCTGCCGAGCAAGGTGTGGTGGAAGAAAATATAACCATCATCGATCAACCGAACTCCTCCCTAGTTCAGGAAACGTGGATGAGTTCCATCGAACGATATCTACAAACGGGGCAATTACCTGAAGACAAGGCGGAAGCCAAAAAGGTATCTCGTAAATCTTTAAACTACTCTGTTATTAACGGTGAATTGTTTAAAAAATCTTTCAGTCACCCCTGGCTCAAATGTATAATGAAAGAGGAAGGAGATTATATCCTGAGAGAAATCCATGAAGCTAGTAGGGCCATAGCAAGGAAAGCGCTCCAAGCTGGCTACTAGTGGCCGAGCATCTTCAAAGATGCCCAAGAAATGGTGAGGAGATGCCAGCAATGCCAAATACATGAAAGAGTCATCAGGCAGCCGGCGGCAGACCAAATGCCAATCGGTTCTACTTGGCCGTTCGATCAGTGGGGTCTGGATATCCTAGGACCTTTTCCCTAAGGAAAAAGGCAAATGAAATTTCTCCTTGTTGCCATCGACCACTTTTCAAAATGGATTAAAGCCGAGCCTTTGGCCATAATTACAGCAGAAAGAGTTAGAAACTTCGTTTGGCAAAACATCATTTGCAGGTATGGCTTACCTAACGTTCTTATTACAGATAATGGCAAGTAGTTCGACAGTTCCATTTTCAGAGACTTCTGCCAAGGCCTTAATATCAGTCTTAGGTTCACCTCCATCACTCATCCTCAAAGCAATGGGATGATAGAGGTCTCCAATCGGACACTCCTAGAAGGCTTGAAAAAGCAACTCAGTAAGGCAAAAGGCAACTGAACTGAAGAACTGCAGAGCGTCTTATAGTCCTACAGGACCTCCCCACGAGCCGGCACCCATCAAATGCCATTTTCCCTCGTTTACGGCTCCAAAGCGATGATACCTATAGAGATTGGCCTTTCCTCCTATAGGACAATGTTCTGTTCCAGTCAAGCAAATGTCTTGGACAGATGTCAAGACCTGGACCTAGTAGAAGAAAAAGAGGGAAGACGCTTATGCCAAAATTGCCGCCTACAAGCAAAGAATCGCTAGATACCACAACACAAAAGTAAAGGCAAGAACCTTTAATGTGGGAGATCTAGTACTCAGAAGGGCAGATATTAGCTCGGAAAATGCCGAAGTGGGGAAGTTATTGCCAAATTGGGAAGGTCCCTATGAAGTCTCGAAGGTCTTAAGTTCCAGCACTTACAGACTAAGAACCCTTAAAGGGACAGATATCCCCAGGAGCTGGAATGTCGAGGTACTCAAGAAGTACCATGTATAATCATGTATTATATTCAATAAAGAATATTTTCTCCATTTTCTCCATTTTTCTTCGTCTTCGAAAAATGTATGTTTTTATTCACTCGTCTGTTTGTTAGTCTTGATTTCTCTTGCAGGTTGTCAGCTTTACTCCATTCTCCATTAACTCGAGGATGAATTACTCGCTAGCCTTGTCTTAAGCTTAAAATGCAAAAGATTTTCTCCACGACTACTCCCACGATAAGATGTAGTTCAAATACTCATCTTAAACACGAAAAGTTTTCTCCAATTAAATTTATTCCATTCTCCAAATAAGAAACGCAGCGAATTAATATATTATCTCCATCAACGTATATCTCCCTTGTGTTTAATACACAAAAAATGCAAAACCACTCCATCATGCGATGGGTTCTAGTATTTGCTCAAATTGTAAAGTCGCCTACTACGATCGAAAGAGTCAAATTATAGCAATTTCGTACCGATTGGATCCTCCCACCATTGAAAATGCGAGACAAGATCTCCTACCGATCGGTCAGCGAGCAATCTATCAATTAGTGTTTTCGTCCATATAACCAACAAGTGAAACGATGTGTGATTCTTATGATTCAGGAAGTACCCCTTTACTCTCCTCAATTGACTTTGCGTACTTTAAGAACGAGTTGTCTTTCATTTAATGAAATTCATAGTGAATGTCACCTCAAAGTAAAGTTCACAACATAAAGCTACAAATGTATGGCAAATAGAATGTTATATGTACATACAAGAATTCCTTACAAGACAAAAGGAGGTTAAGCCTTCGTATCTAGACTTCCTCACGTAGAGCCGATCGGCTCAGTTGGGGGCTCGGCAATAGCAGCCTGGCCGCTTGTTGGCTCTTTTAGTAAAGATACAATAGGTTCCGACTCCGACAACAATGGACCTCAGGCTTTGCGACAGAAGGAAGAACGATCTCAGATCTGGTCGGCAAGTCACCTTCAGTCCTTTTGGCTGGACACCCCTCCTCATCATTATCATCATCATCACTAGATTGAGGGTCAGGAAGAGCCCCCACATTCTCCATCCAATCAAGGTTAGCTTCAGGAAACCTTTGCTTGGCCGCATAAATCAGCCGAGTTAGCAATTTTCCCTGAGCCTCGCCCAACTTATCAAGAACCTCTTCCTCCCTGACAGCTAGTGCTCTTGCCAAATTTTTAGCCCAAGCTGCTTCCTTCTCCACCAAGACCATCTCCGAGGAATTCTTTTATGATAGGAGAAGGTCGCACTCTGATAAAGCCTTGTCTTTATTTGCAAGCGCCTTCTCCCTGTCGGCATTAGCTTGGAGGCAGTAGTTTTTTAGTTGAGAACACTTGCCTTTTAGGTGATCCACCTCATTTTTTCGGGACTTAAGGTCTTGAGCCAGCTGGATTTTCTCCTTTTTTAGCTCCTCCATATCTGACTTTAAAGACGCGGCTTCCCTCTTCGCCACGGCACTGGCAGCCTCAGTCTCTGTCATTTGCCGAGCGGCATCCTCCCACTTCGCCCGGGCATAGGCCGCCATGTCGTGTATACAAAGCCCCCTTTTCATCAGCTGTGAACGAAAAATTAAGGAATAAGTCAAAAAAAGGGGGGAATAAAAATGAAAAGATTCAAGTGTTACCTCCAGATTCTGTTGTTGAAATAACTCATACTCCTGGGAGAGGAAATCGAGCTTCGTCATCACTTTAAAATCACTCTCTTGAGCAAGACCTTAGCAAACGAAGGCCGGCACATCCTTGTTGGTCATAGACCAGTCGTCGCCAAACCTTTCTTTTAGAATATCTTCCAAAGATGGTGCTCGACCCTCCTGACTTTTCCTTGAGGACCGCCGACCTGGCTCGTCTCGAGCTACCACCTTACTCTGAATGGCAACTCGGGCATCACCGATGGCTACAGCTTTGGCAGCCTTCTTCTTCGCCGTCTCATCTATTAGAGAGCCTGATCATTGAGAAGACGGTTGGTCAGAGGAAAATGATTATGGCCCTTCTTCGTTCGACTCATCTATTAGTAACCGACGCCTGAGAGGACGCTGTTCTGCTACTATCTGAGAGGGAAGTAATGGGCCCAGAGTTGTTCGGGGAGGATGGGTTGCAGGAACAATAACTACAACGGCGGAAGAGGCAGTTGTCGTTGTAACAGCAGGATCATTAGCAGTGCCTTTGGAAGCCTGAACCTCCGAAGCAGGAAAAATCCTTCGCTTCTTTGCTCTCTTCTCCTCTTTGGCCAAACCTCCCTTTTAGCCTTTGACCGATCGGCTAATTGTCGTGCGATCTCCTCATCTCTGGCCATCTCGTTTACAACTACATTGCACAAACAAAATAAAGATAAGTATCTTGTTTAAAATTCGAGAATACGAACGCACACGACTTAGCAAAAGTAATCATTCTTTTCTATATTCCAATACTAACGCTCACGTTCTGTGTTCACGCCAGCATTAGAGCCTACGGGCTCAGTCTGAGTTCCCAGAAGGTAACTGGAGTCATAAGGCCCGCCGTTTCTCTCCACGGCTTCTAACAATTTTTTAATGTCGGCTTCATATATTAACCAACCGACAGCACGATCGTTCAGAGCGGTAGCCTCATTTGATCGGATTAACGATACCCCAAAGCCACCAGCCATACCCACTAAAAAATATTTCTCCCTAAAGTGTTTCATGGAAGAAGGAACATCAAAAAGCTTTTGACGCCACCGGCTGGTAAAACAATATTCTAACGCGCTGGTTCGACCGGAAATATAAAAAAAGTGTGTGAAAAGATCCAAGGTAGGGGCCACCGACTCTGTTTGGCACAAAATCTTAAAGCAAGACACCATCCTCCACCCGTTCGGAGTCAATTGATTAGGGGCGATCCCATAACCTTGGAGTAACGTTGATTCAAATGCCTCGAAGGGGAGCCTTAAGCCTGCATCCAAACTCCATAAAGGGCAGATAAACCATTCGTTCCTTTCATGGCCAAATGGTCCCTCCGTGATTGCCATGGAGGTAGGGCAAGCCATCACCGACACATTAGCCAGAAGGCAGTACAGAGAGGGAATCTTCGCTACCTTCGCTTTCGTCAGACGCAAGGGCTGAGCAAGCGGCTCACGATTCCTATAATTCTCCAAGAAACTTCTGTCTATCTGTGGGCTACTACTTGAAGCCATTTTCTTTTGGCGAAGAGAGAGAAGTAAAAAATGTATATGCGATGAATGAAAAATTAAATCGAAAGGAAGGATCACTTACTTACTTAGTTAATCTCACGGACACTCCTAGGCCACGGCGAAATTTTGGCAGAACTTCGTTAGGAATTGCTAAAAACGAAGAAGGCTTGCCTCAAGCTCCCTCTCTCTTATACGAGTAAAAAGCTTCCAGAATGCTCCAAAGCCTCTCCGTCTAATAGACACCACGTGTTCTCAACTCATCGACACGGTTGTAAAAAATGAAGCGTCGTTCTGAAAATACATGTGGTATTGAATGCAAGACAACTGTTCGAAGTGAACAGACGCATCAAGTGGCCCCCTTCCTAAATTTCACAATCTCGCCAATATAACCAAATATGCACTTCGCCTGATCGGACCTATTTTGGGGGAAGACAAATGATAACCGCAGAAATTACATCTCTAAAGGCCTAGTCATTTCAGCCCAACGATATTTGAGACGGCCCAAATTTGCTAAAGAGTACCGTGAGCTAGAAGATAATACAGGGAAGCGTGATATCCGATCGGACTGATGGAACGTCCTGTCAGCCCACTGGCATAAGCCAATGCCTACACTCTCCACCTACTTTCAGTCACATCGCTGCTCACCTACTCTGACTGACGGTTATCATCTCCCTAAGGCACTCAAGTACTCCTTCAAAAAATCTCCTATAAATAGCCAAAAACACGATGACACCAGGTATTGAACTCCTGAAACTCTCTCTCCTTTCAGCACTTACTCCCTAATTACTAACTTAAGCTTCGGAGTGCTTACGCTCGGATCCGACCGGGTACCCCTCTTTTTTGCAGGTTCAGTTGCTCAATCGATCATACCACCGCCAACTCTTCTTCTTAACAGGATAAAGGTATTTTGAGCTTTATTAATTATTTCGTGACTGATTGAAGGGTGAGAACCATTACCAATTATATGATTATATGATGCAGATATACATATAAATTCGTTATGCATATTATGTGTTATGCATATTCTTACGTGATATTGAATCTGAAGTGTTATCTATGATTACAAGTGTAACTTTGGTCATAATTTACCATTTTTGTTTTTCGTTAACTGAATTGGTGGTTTCAATTTCAAATAATAATTTTTAAATTTTTCGATTTTAGACTTTGTTTCAATCTACAGTTTTAAAAAATTTATCTGTTTCAGTTAAATCGATAGTTTTAATTTTTTTATTTTTAAATATATATAATATTTATAAACTAATTAAAAAATTTAAAAAAAAAAAAAAAACCCAAACCCTAACAATTTAATCCGCCTATTTGGAAACTCAGTTCCATCGCCTGCCTCTCCCTCACCTCCATCCACTCTGCTCTGACCATCGCTACACTCACCATCACCGGTCTCACCAACACCGAAATAGGATTGAAGACTGAGCTCTCTTTTTTCTTATCAACTTCTGTTTCAGACTTCAGTTTTCTCGCCTCTCCCTCATCTCATCCATTCTGCCCGACCCATTGCGACTCTCACCGTCTACGGTATCTATTCAACCTCTTTTTTTTTTAATATTTTTTTGGAAACTAGTATACTTGAATTTACCCAACTGGAAATGATCAAGCCTTTTGCATTTTTCGTTGAATTTTCTTTTCCTTTTTAATTTCATACGTTTTCAAACCTATGAATGCTTATCATTTGCTCATTATCTTTTGATGTTAGATGGCTTTGAGAGGAGTTTGGCAACTTCAAAAGCTGATTGTTAGCTATTGTGACTGGGGAGGAAGTAGTAGAGGCATCAGGTATGATTTTCAATCTTTTCTTTTTGTTATTATAACAGCATGGAATTGTGTGGAAATGCCTTTTCTGGAGGATTCAGAGGCTAGAGACATATATAATTGCTAACTCATACCTCGTAAATTCATACTTCGATAATAAGTTGTTTTCCACTATTTCTTGTGATAAAACTGCCTATTGTCTTGCCTGAATTCTTTCTTACTCTACTTTGACCTTTAATCTCAACTTGAAAATTACATGAATACTGTCATTCTTTCTTGTTGTGCATGGTAGAATTGCTGTTGGAGTTCTCTGTGATTATTTTTCTTGTACAATAACCTCTCAAATTAGTAAGATTATTATTATTTTATCAATTAAGTAATGTAGGGATCAGATTATTTAAGACTATCATAACTCATCTCTAAGAGTACTTTTTAGACAATTGTGTATTGTATGGTTGGCTGCTAATTCTTTTTTCTTTCCTCCATATACATTGAAAAATTGGGAATGTACCGAGGAACATGGAAATATTTAATGTTAATCTTTTATTCATTTTTCTATCCTATGTCACTTTTTGCTACTTCTCAATATTTTATAGATCCATCATGCAAGTCTTCGAGCATGAAAATAGCTAGAAAGACGTAATACAATGGCGGAGTGGGGAATATGATTATTTCTTGATTTTGGAAAGCTAGCAACTATAATGACTATGTGACCATCTAAATTATACCTTTGCTGAGAAAAGCCAAAGTATCACTTAATAGGCACCTTTCTTTAAACCCTGATTTCACTAAAATGTTGGAAGTATGTTAGTATGTCCCAAACTTGTACCCAGGAATAGATTTGAATGAGGTTATGTTATTAGGGAGTTGAGGTTAGCTACCAGTTGCAGTAGAAATACCGAGTCATTGTTCTATGAGATATGAATTTCATCTGTCATCCATGACAGTCTAACACAATTTGATTGGTGAACAGATATATGACAGAGTTATTTAGTAGATCAATTTCTGCTTTGAACAATCTAGATCCAAATTAATTATTAACATTCAATGAGAATTCATGGTTACATGTGTGGAATTTTGTACATATTTTGGATGAATATAAAATTATCAACTGCAGTAAAAATAATTCGGTTAAGTCTCTTTTCAGAACATATATGGTTATTTATGTTTATTTTTCTGGTAGTTGCTTTTTTACAATGATTAATGGATGTCCAAGTAGCAGTTTTTGGCTCTACATAAATAAATATGTGATGCCAGTGGTAACACTCCTGTCTTCCCAGGCAATTAGTTTTGGTAATAGTAAGGCATGGTACTCCCCATCGCAAGCCAGCCACAGTTATCAACTGTGTTTCTGCAAATATATTGTTTTTATTTTATTTTATTTTATTTCTGGGTGATATTACTTATTGTCCAATGTTTTAGGGCATTTATTGAGTCTCAACTGCCGGCATTCAAAGAGGGAAATCCTCAGTTGGAGGTGATTATGGAACTCAATCGTGGCCAGCATCCATATTTGAAGGCCTTCTATAGTGAGTTCTCTTTCTGCATGTGCATATAGATGCATTCTTTCCTTATGATTTCACATCTCTGCTTATTGTGATATCACATGCATGCACCAGAAGAGCCTTCACCTTTTAATGCTTTGTTTTTTCCCCATATGAACAGAGAACAAAAATGAGAGGGTTGTTTGTGTGAAGAATCTGACTCCAGATGATATAGTTCTGCATGCCACCAGGCTAAGGAATTTTCTAGGAAGAAAGGTGGTAAAAATGAGGACAAGACATGTGACCCAGCACCCAAGTGTGCAAGGTACATGGAACACGGCTGTGAGATTTTGAAGCTCCAAGCACTATAAGAAGTCTTATTGCCTACACCTCATAATCATTCAGATGAATTTGTTACTAGCTGTATAATGGTTTAGATTGAGTTTTCAAGTACTAGTCGTAACTTTTAGTTATGCCAGGTCATTATAAACTTGTTTTGATGTATATTTGATTTGGTCTTGCAAACATTCTTTCATATCTCTCAGATCCATGTAATCTTTAGCCCTTTTGCTAATGATCTTTGGGCACTTGGTTGCCACAACCGATTGAGTGTCTCCAAGAGTAAGGTGTTTTTATTTGAGCATCGTTATATTATGAGAATGGAAGTAAAGCTCACTTGGGGTTGTGTCTGAAATGTAAAATTCATGCGAACATTGTGCTTGTAGGCTTACATCTTGCTAGAAGCCATTGATGGCTTAAGAACTCTCACTGGCATCAACAATCTTAATCATATGATCAATCATTGACAGCCCCCCTTCATTGAAAGGACAATTACATATAACTAAAAGACAAAGGACAGAATAAAGCTAAAAGGCTGTGAGTAGAAGAGGAATGAGTGTATTCCTTGCTAGCTTTACATCGATAATTTGTATAACTAATTTTGTCAATATACTTTTCATAACAAAATTAACTAATTATTCCCTTTACGTTTATACGTGATAATACCCTTTTCTTTAGAACATTTTTGTACCCAAGAATGGTAACTCAAGGAACTGGTGTTGACGAAATGTGGCATCTTCCTAAGTAGCTCTTATGGATGGTAGATCTTTCCATTTGGCAAACAGTTGTTGTGTCTCCTATTAGAATAGTTTAGTATTAAGTACCTTTATTGGTAGTAAACAAATTCTCTTTGTATCAAAGGAGAAAAAGGTAGGGGGGGGGGGGGGTGGCGGTGCGGGCAAAGGGGTTAATTCTTAAGGAAGGAGACATGGATCCTGGTCTTTAGGGGCAATTGAAGCTTGTAGCCAGCAAGATCAATCTTCTCAATGATGAGAGGGATTATAGTATTTAGTAGACAATTTCAAGGACTTTCTAACTACAATTTTGAATTGCCTATATGGCTGGATTTTTAAATAAACCTAGTCACCCACTTGCAATTCCCTTTCAGACCTTTTTTTTATCAGCTTCGTGTTTCATTATGTTATGTGATATAGAGAGTTGGTTCTTGAGACTATCCATTCATTGTTTCCCTTGCTTGAATCATATCTTCAACTGTTGCAACATTAATAGGCCTTTGAAGAGCAGCAGGAAAGGTCGGTTGTAGCTATAGATCGCTTGAAAGGGTGACATGTTGATAGAACTGTGATGACTGTTGTTATACCAATATTTAGCTAGACTTAACTAATGGGACCATTGCTTGGTTTTATGAAAGGACATACAGTGAAGATTATGTCTATAAGGACCAATTAAGTCTCTCTATTTGACCTTCTATTTGAGGATGATAAGCAGAGTTGTAAAGCAGTTTGGACCCTAGGAGTTCCATGAGCTCTTGCCAAAAACCACTAGTAAAAATTATCTTTATCTGAAACAATGGTAGAGGGCATACCATGGAGCTTGAAGATGTTGTTGAGGAAGACTTGAGCAATAGTAGAAGTTGTGAAAGGATAAACCAAAGGTAAAAAATGAGCTGTTTTCGAGAATTTGTCTATAACCACCAAAAATAGTGTCAAAAGTAGCAAATTTCGACAATTTTCAATGAAATCCATAGAGATGTCTTTCCAAACTTATATAGGGATAGGCAAGAGCTAAAGTAATCTTGGATATGCCACATTTTCTTATTTACACATTTGGCAAGTGTCACATTTTGCTATCCAATGCTTAATATGTTAGTGCATGCTAGGCTAATGAAATGAGCTTTATCGTCGCACTAAGGTACCCTTCACTCCGGAGTGGCCTCGAATAGGAGATGCATGGCATGTAGTAATGAGCTTTGCCCTTAAGGAGGTTGTTGGCCTTACCAAAATCTTACTTTTGTACTTGAGAATGCCATTTATGAGGATGTGGTTAGAAGACGATTGAGGACTTATAGACAACTCAACAATTAACTATTGTAAAGAAGAATCTCCTCCATAAGATGCAAGAACTTCTTGTAATCACTATGGTGTGCGGTGGAAACTGCCATAATTGCCAAATGAGCATATTCTGGTCACCTAGAAAAGGCATTAGCAACCATATTCTCAGTGCTCATTTTGTATTGAATAACATAGTCCAACCCTAAGAGTTTAGTGATCCCTTTATGTCAAATATAGTTGTGAAACTTCTGCTTAAGCAAGTGTTTGATGCTCTCATGGTAAGTCTTAGTAACGAATAGCCCTTGTTCTAAGTTTTGTCTCCATTTAGAAACTGAAAAGGTGATGGCCATCATCGTTTTTTCATAGATAGATAATTGTTGGTTCCGAGGGCTAAGGGTTTGGAGATGTATAACAAAGGCTTGCCATTTTACATTAAAACTATCCTCAAACCTGTGTTGTTGGCATCACATTCCAAAAGAAATTGTTGTTGATAGTTAGGCAAGGCTAACACAGGGGCAGTAACCATCTTTTCCTTAAGTGTGAGGAATGCCCTTGGTGCTTTTGGACCATAAATGAACCGATCATTCTTAAGGACATTGATGAGAGGTTTGCTAATCATGCCATACTAGAGATAAACTTCCGATAGTACCCTGTGAGCTTAAGGAACCCCTTCAAACTTTTTAAATTGGTGGGTACAGGCCAATACTTCATTGCGGCCACCTTACTAAGGTCTATGGATACACCGGCAACTAAAGTGACATGGCCTAAGTAAGTTATTTCAAGCTAAACAAATTCACATTTAGTCCCTTTAGCAAAAAAGTTATTGTTGTAACAGTTCCAACACAATTTGCAAATGGTGTAGATAGGCCTCCATTGAAAGGATGTAAATAAGGATGTCATTGAAAACAACTAAGACAAATTTCCTTGATAGGGTTCAAAAATAGTATTCATGAAAGCTTGGTATAATGCCCCAAAAATTTGAGATTGATAATTGAATTGCAAAATGGAGATTTATATTACTGATGGGATTAGAGAATTAATTTTAGGCCTTTGAATTAATATTTTAATTAAATAAAATATGGCAATTATTTAAATAAATATATATGTATAATGTATATGTGTGTAAAATAGAGGGATCTAAATTTCTCTAGAAAATTTGTACAGCCACAAATTAAATTAAAAAAAAAGAAACAAAAAAATCGAAAAGAAAGAAAAGAGAAAAGCATATAATAGGGGAGAGGGAGGGGAGGCAGATCGAAAAGGGAGAAAGGGGAGAGGCAATCGGACCACCACGCTGGCTTCTCCATCGCCGCTCTTTCATCGGCGACTCTGTAGAGGCTGATGCTACTGTCCCTGCTTTTGACATCTCTATCTTCCCTTTCCTTGCTTTCTCTTTCTAACCGAGAGCTTTCGAGCCCGATTCCTATCAGCTTTGGCATCAGGCAGCGACACCACTGACACTAACGAACTCCCGATGATCAGACGAGTCTTCTATGTTTTTTTATTTCCCCCAATTGCCATCGATGAGGAGATTGAGTTTGAGGAATTCGAAACCTTCCAACGTGGATTCGGACCAAATGAGGAGGGTTTAGGCTTGTGACCACCGAAAATGGGTCTCTAGCACCCCAAGCTTTACGATGGCAGTAAGGACGACACTCCGGCGATGGTTGTCCGACGGAATAGATTTGACTACAAAGTAAAAGAGCTTGAATTTTTCAGAAAATCGACTTCACATTGGTATGTGCACTACTAAAAATTTCCTCTTTAATTTCTTTAAATAAAATTTACATAACTGGGAATATTTTTGATACTTTTGTATGTTTGAATTCATGTGTGATACTTTTTGAGATGTATTTCGAAGTGAAATAGTTGATTTAGTTATTGGATAGCTTAGTTTTTTTATAAGAAATTTCGAGTACCAATAATAGTAGTTCATGGTTTGCGAATTTGGCTTGGATTCAATAGTTCGATTGTTGAATTGTTGACGTTTCTTGTTGTTAGTATTTTGTGTGGGTGTGAATCCTAAGTTATCATTTGTGTGATGTTCTTTTTCTTTAAAATATGAACAATATTATGTTGTGAATTATTGACAGTATGGAAATAGATGAATGGGTTAATTCGGGAATTTAATAAAATATCAATATTACGAATTTTGATTACAAAACAAAATGTGAAATTAAACTTAAATACACGTAAATTTTTATATACAATCCGATTAGAAATTTGAGGATTCTATTTGTATGAAGTGAAACATGTATATATATGGCAAATATCTATTAATAAGTAAATAAATGATGAATTAATGACTAATTACAGTAATGCATATTATAATTTAATTTATAAATGCAAGAGAATAATTGAGTACATGATTGCGTAATAGGTGTAGATTTGATAGAGAAATGCGAATTTTGTGATGTGTGTATGTTTGAGATATGAACATACCAGTGGGTTTTAAAATTATAACTATAATAAAGATATATTATTGAATATAGTTACATTAAATATAGTAAGTGACATTTAAAAATTAGTAATTATAATTAGTATTTTCCATTTTAGTTGCTTCCTTAGTGAACCTCCAAATATATTTATTTTTCCAACTTGAACCAAAGTATGATAGAATTAGGAACTACTATTAACAAGTGATTTTGATGCATTAGTTAGAACTTTGTCATTTGATACATATATGATGACTTCAATGCATATAAAATGATCAGATATGTATGAGGGTTAATTAGTGAATTTGGCATGTTTAGTTGGATATATGTATTCATTAGAATTAGATATATGATGATTTGTGTATGGGATTGAGCTAAGAAATGGATTTTTACTTGCTTAATCTAATTAACATTACTAAAAATGGAATGTTTGATAACTTAAGCATATAGTTAAGATAAGAAAAGGGAGTTTGCTTGTGTAAATGATGAGACTATTCATTAATTAATAATTAAAATTTAATTATATTGCCCTTAGTAAAACCAGACAGAAATCGGGAGAATGTGATAAGGTTTGGATGCCAATCAAGGAGTTAGCAGTACTGCGTCATTATAAGCATTACACGATTGAATGGCTTCGAGAGCTTAGTTTTAGTGTGTGATATTTGACATGAATGGCTCCGAGAGCTCGATTCCAATGAAGGGATTTTCGAAAATTAGAAACATGAACTTTTTATTTCATTTTTTTTTATTTTAATCTGAATCTGGATTTCAACTACTACAATAGTCTATTCCTTTTAAAATAGTCAATTTGAATCGCAAAAGATGTTTTTTGAGATACAAATATGTGAACAGACCAAGTGGTTTTGAGAACTTGGTCCCATATTTAAAATTTTGCTTATCCGGCTTGGTGCAATTCCACTAGATTATACTAGGGGCAAATACTGAAAGTGAATAAGAAAATAAAATTTTATACAAGCATTTTAACAAATACTAGTAATTAGATTATAGATTTTGTATTTTGATTATTTGTACATTACATAATTTGGTATAACTTGGTGTGATTAGAAATGTGCATATTATATATATAAGTCTGTGAGTGTTCTAGATGTGATGTTCATGTCTAATTGGCATTATTTATTTATGCGAGTTAAAGAATCAATTTTTGAACATGATAATTAAGCTAGATTGGGCAAAATGATATGAGTAATTAAGAATTTTATGAAATTAATAAGATATACATGGTAAATGTGTTGTTTACTTTATCAAATGGCTTCATATTTAATGTTAGGTGAATGTAAATTGATAAATAAAATTTATGCAAGAAATGTGCTAACACGAAACTATGGTTAAAGTGTTATGTTGAACTTCATAATTTTAGAACTACGTGTTCTGATTTCCTATATGAGATATGTAAGATGCTTGAAAATTGACATTCAAGTTCGAACAAAATTGTATTAACATGATTATGAATTTTTGGCTTGTATATGGATTAGTATGCACGACATTAGAAAGAGTATGCTAAGCATGCTTGTTAAAATAACATGTTTATGAATTTATGTTCTGATTCTATAACTACAATTACTAGGAATATATGGTGGTAATTATGGTAACTTATATGTGTGTGTGTATACATATATACACATGTATACACACACACACACACACACATATGCGTATGATGCTAATACTAATAAAAAAAATATTTCATTTGCTTGTCTTATATATATCGTATAACTCGATGTTTAAAGTGTAAGTAGGAGTAAATTTCCATTTGATGTGCTTGTGAATAATAAGACTTTATCACATATAGTAAACGGTGGAAATTCTAGATTGAGTACAATTGATAGGCTATAAAGATGATAATTTAAATGGTGTTGGGCGGATTTGAATGGTGTGTTGGGCGGATTCGAATGGTGTGATGGGTGGATTCAAATAGTGTGATGGGTTAATGGCGATTTGCACTGTAGGTTAATAAGAACTTATAGAAAATAAGTGAGTGCAATGCTCGATATTGGCCACTCACTATTAGGTATAAAAAGAGTAGTGTCAGGTTCTGATATCTTTTTATATTGAAAATTGGAGTGTAATGTCAGGTTCAATCCTATTAGGCTTAAAAAGCCATAGTCCTGCATATCTTCTTAATGTATTCATTCGGATTATTGTGGGCAATAAATGCAATAAATGTAATAAATCAATAAAATAAAATAAAATGTATCTTAGTATATAATTTAATGAGACTATAAATTATAAAGGTACTTGGATGCGAAGTAATCGATCATATATATGAACTGGGAATCTACAAATGATGATATTGGATTGAAGCTTAAATCAATTATCGCTAGTATAGTAATTATACATTGGAGCTTATGTTATCTTGATTGAATGATAAGATTATTATTATATTTGAAGTGAAAGTTCTCTAGAAATACATGACTGAGAAATATACCTTGCTAGTTCTTTGTGATGAATACTTGAATTAGAAAATTTATTTTGATAATGACATCACTTAGATTGAGCGTTAGTATAACTAAATGTACTTATTTCACTTTCAAAATACCACATTTTAAGTTTATATTTTGCATGTAAAAAAATTAATATCAAAATTAGATATTTGGAGATAATTATCAAAATTAAATTTCGTATATGGTCAAGTATTTGTAATATATCTTATTATGTGATTCTAATTATTATGCAAGTTTGGAAATTTATATTATGGATACAATCTAATTGGACGACTTATTTATATTACATATATAGATAATAAATAAAATTAGTAAAACACTTTAACTAAGCTTTTAGGTATGATGGCATTTGGAGGATGGAGATTTTATATGTGATGGAGTTGTATCGGTTGTGATGGAGTTAAATATATGATTTGAGAAGTATATTTGTAACTTTTTGTACAAGAGGGTTAATACATTATTTAGGTGAAATTCTATCGAAATTTTAATATAATTAATGGCGACAATTTGGAATCTTTAAGAGGATTTTATATTAATTGTATAATTATGATTTTAGAGAATAGCTTGTAACATTTTTGTCGGGTTCACTCATCGGATCGGTTATTGGGTGTTACATTTGGAAGGTTGCTGGTATATTGGTAAGGCCAAAGGGCATGTCAAGGAACTTATAGTGCCCATTGTGAGTTCTAAATGCAGTCTTAGGAATATTAATAACTCTCATTTTGATTTGGACAAAACTAGATCTAAGATCAATTTTAGAAAAAACCATAGCATCATAAAGCTCATTAAAGAGGCCTTCCATCAAAGAAATGGGAAATTTTTCCTTGATAGTGATGTATTAAGCTCCTTATAGTCCATACAAAACCTCTATGAACTATCCTTTTTCTTCACCAATAGGATAGGAAAGGCATAAGGGCAGTTATTAGGCTAAATATCTTTTATGTTGCAATGTTTTAGCAACTGAATTCAGTTTTTAGTTGATAGGAGTATCTATAGGGTCTAATATTGATTGGTTTGGCATTGGACTTTAAGGGAATAGAGTGACCATGACTCCTAGGAGGAGGTAGACCTTTGGGAATTTGGAAAATTCTAGAGTATATGTGTTGCTATATTGGGGCAGGAGTTGAGTGATTGACATTGTCGGGGCATAAGGGTTGGTTTTATGTTGGAGTTACTGTTATGATAAAGAGCCTTGTAGTGATATCCTTGCAACCAGTCTATATTAGCTTATTCAAACTCTTAAGAGACATCATCTTCAAGGTGGCTTGCTCATTTAACCCTTATATTTCAAGTTGTTCCCTTTGAAATTGATTGTTGTGCTTGGAAGGATAAGTAGTAGCTTCAGTGTTTTGTTGAGTATTAGATTGTTTGGTTATTGGTGGGGTCAACTTAGGTTGATTGAAGGTATTGAAGTTGTTAGTGATTATGCCATAGGTCAAACATTTGGTCCTTTATGTAATGTCACATTTGATTTCATAAAATTGAATTTTTTTCTTGTTATTATATTGTTGACATATTACATTATAATAATGTTTGTAAATAACAATATAATGTTATTTTGATTATCCCTAGTCATTTTCCTTAAACGAATAATGATAAATAAAGACTAGTATGAGTTTGATTGATAATTATGGGATGATTATATATGGTGATATAAATTAAACTTATAGGTACTTGTTAGAGAACAGAGTACTAGATATACTAGTTATGAGATACTACATGAATTAATGTCATTAGTAATCTCATAATAGTCATGTTATCGATCCTTAGACCTAAGATTATCACAATATCTTAATGACGAACATTATGTTTTGACATAATTAAATATTATCTTTAATCAAATAATCATAAAAGTTATGATTGGACATAATAAAAATCATGCACAAGATAGTGAATAATAAAAAAGGAATTTGTTACTCTCTTATGAGAGAGATATCTATTAGGTCATTCGATAAGTAGAATTGAGAAATACATGGCCGTGCTCAAATAAATTGATGGAGCGATCAATATCATTTGATATTATCAATCTACTTAGTAATTGAGAAATTATATATTTGGACTATATAAGTTTGACAATGATTATGACTTATGTTTAAATAAAATATCGTGTGACAAAGGAATTATAATATATTTTATCAGGTTAAAATCGAATTATCAATATTCGTATTATTTGGATAGTCATAATATCTTGTTAGAGGCCACTTATGACTTGTGGGCCTATGATGGGATTGGAGCCCACTGCAAATATAATATGAACCTATTGAGTTGCACACATAAAATGTGATGAATGGACTAAGGATTAATTCGGACATTTTAAATTTTATTTTATGATAAATTAAAAATTGAAATAAATATAAAAATATATATATTAATTAAGATTAATATTATAATTCTTATTTTAAATAAGAAATAAAGTATTTTTTATTTTAATAAGAAATATGAGGTCGAAATTTTCTCTCTCTAAATTAGTGTTAGGTCAACTATATATATAGTGATATGTATAGTTTAAATCCTAATTAAGCATACTAAATTGAGTGGCAGCCATCACTTAAAGTGGAGAAAAAAATTTGTTTTTCTTCTGTAACTTTGAGAAAGAACAGATAATCATATCTTAGCCGCCAACGAAGGGAGCTAGCACCTTGGACGATTCTCTTCATCATATTCGCATGTGGATATCGGTAGCTGATGCTTTTTTGTGTGAGACCGCCTTTGGAAATTCGATTTGTCTGCGCTTCGAGAGGTTGGTAATCGTTTCATCCTTTCAATTGAATCAATTGGATCGCATGAATCCTGGTGGCTTTCTTTTTGTTGCTGCTATTAATTTTTTTTATTTATTATTTCGAAATCCAATGGAAATTTGGCTTTAGAGTATGGTTATTGGAATGGCTATTGAATCCCCAAGGTTTAGAGGAAGAGTAAGATTTTATAGGAGTTTTAGGTTTATTAATTCCTTATATATATTAATTTCTTTCTTGATATTTCAGTGACACTGAACTCTCAGATAAATAATGATTACTCATTATTTCATTTCGGTATGGTCATACACTTCTCAGTTCACTGATCAAGTGGCCGATGATATTTTCTCTCTTATAGAGGGGTAATCCCTTCACTTCTCTCATTCTGTCTAACATGAATCAATGCATACCCAAGTATACTCGTACTTGTCACTCTGTTACGAGCACGTTAGGTGTATGTCAAAACATACAGTAATTCACAAAGAGTTTCATAGATATTTTAGGTCTAAGAACTCCGATACAAAACTTGCATATGAGAAACACTTATGACTTGTACCATGTAGTGTTCTCATGAGTGGATCGAATCCAGATACCATGTTCTAAACATGTATCTATGATCTCTGATTGACACTCTTGTCCTTATGATCCGTAAGATAGAATTCAACTTATCAGAGAGAGTATACTAGTCTTAATTCATTTGTTATTCTCATAACAATGACTGACTAGGGATATTTAGAATGAAGTCTCATTTGTTTCAAGGTCTTACAACCATGTGCCTCACACATGATAACTTAAACTGAAACAACATTCTTGGATAGTTCTATCAATTGATATGCACATGGATACAATAGATAAAATAAATGCCTCATTTATTAATTAAAGTATTTTATTACAATGTATTGGGGCTAGGGCTTACACTAACAATCTTCCACTAGCACTAGTCCCAATTGGGCATAGCCTTAAGATCGAATGCTCTCAAATGAGCTTCGTTCAGATTTGGACGCAACTGTTTCGTCAAAGGATCTGCTACATTGTCTTCACTTGCTATCTTGCTAACCTTGACGTCCCCATGATCAATGATTTTTCTGATCAGATGGTACCTCTCGAGTATGTGTTTGGATTTCTGGTGTGACCGGGGCTCCTTGGCCTATACGATGGCCCCGTTGTCACAGAAAATTTCTAATTGATTTAGGATGATTGGGACTACTCCTAATCCAGAAATGAAATTTTTAATCCAAACAGCCTCTTTTGCAGCCTCACTCGCTGCAATATACTCAGATTCTATAGTTGAGTCGGCAACGGTCTCTTGCTTCGAGCTTCTCCAGCTGACAGCACCACCATTTAAAACAAAAATAAATCCAAATTGCGATCTAGAATCTTGAGTGCTGGTCTGAAAAGCAGCATCGACATAACCTTGTATGACGAGCTCTTCTTGACCACCATACAGTAAGAAGTGATCCTTAGTCCTTCGCAGGTACTTCATAATTCCTTTTACAGAAGACCAGTGCTTCTCACCAGGGTCTTGCTAAAACCTACTGGTTATACTCAGTGCATGAGCAACATCCAACCTAGTACATAACATAGCGTACATGATAGATCTAATAGTAGATGCATATGGGATTCTACTCATGTCCATTTCTTCTTTGGTTTTAGGGCACTGTTCTTTAGTCAAAGGAACTTCCAAAGCCAAAGGTATGTACCCTTTCTTTGAGTCTCTCATACTAAAATGTTTTAGTACTTTGTCTATGTACTTTTCTTGACTTAGTCCTAAAAGCCGATTAGATCTATCTCTATAGATTTGAATACCAAGTATTGTCTCGGCTTCACCTAAGTCTTTCATTGAGAAACATTTCCCTAACCATTGCTTAACTTTTTGCAATGTTGGAATGTCATTTCCAATGAGAAAGATGTCGTCCACATATAGGACCAGAAATACTACTATGCTTTCATTAACCTTCTTGTACACACAAGGTTCATCTTCGTTCTTGATGAAGTCAAATTCTTTGACTGGCTCATCAAAACGAAGATTCCAACTTCGGGATGCTTGCTTTAATCCATAAATGAATTTTTGAAGCTTGCAAACTTTCTTAGGATGCTTGGGATTGACAAAACCCTCAGGCTGTCATATACACATCATCAAGTAAATTTTCGTTGAGGAAAACAGTTTTGACATTCATTTGCCATATCTCATAATCATGATATGCAGCTATGGCAAGCAAGATCCTAATGAACTTGAGCATGACTACAGGCGAAAATGTCTCGTCATAGTCTACACCATGAGTTTGTTGAAAACCTTTTGCTACTAGTCTACCTTTGTAGGTCTTATCAGCTTTGAGTTTAAATAGCCACTTGCATTCAATTACCTTAGCACCTTCTGGTGGATCAACCAAGGTCCAAACCTGGTTATCGTACATTGATTGCATCTCGGATTTCATGGCTTCAAGCCAATTTTTCGAGTCTGGGCTCTCAATAGCTTCTCGGTAGGTAGTAGGATCCTCACGATCTACTAACTCAATAGTGTCACTGTCAGTGATTAGAAATTCATATCTCTCAATCTCTTGACGTACCCTACCAAACCTTTTAGGTTCTTGTGTAATGGATTCTTGTTCCACAACTGGTTGTGAACTTGATCCCATTTCCAACTCATCCTCTATAGGAGTTTGTGGCGCTTGAATTTCTCCAAGTTTTACTTTACTCCCACTGTCTTTCTTGAGAAGGAACTCCTTTTTCAAGAAAATAGCCTTGCGAGCAACAAATACTTTGTTCTCGGCTTGTGAGTAAAAGTAGTATTCCTTTGTTTCTTTGGGATAACCCACAAATAAGCAGACAGTGAATTTGGACTCTAGTTTGTCAGATGTTAATTTCTTAACACTTCACAGTCCCAAATCCTGAAAAACGACATATTGGGTTCTTTCCCAGTCCATACCTCGTATGGTGTCTTCTCAATTGCTTTAGTTGGAGTACGGTTTAGTAGAAACGCAGCAGTTTCTAATGCATAACCCTAAAAGAGACAGGAAGATTTGCTTGACTCATCATAGATCGAACCATGTCCAACAGAGTTTGATTTCTCCTTTCGGACACACCATTTCATTGTGGTGTTCCAGGAGGAGCGAGCTGTAAAATAATACCACTCTTTTAGATGACTGTCAAACTCTTGGCTTAAGTATTCGCCACCTCGATCTGATCGAATGGCTTTTATACTTTTGCCAAGTTGTTTTTCTACTTCATTCTTAAACTCTTTGAATTTCTCAAAAGTTTCAGATTTGTACCTCATTAGATAGACAGTCATATCTACTGAAGTCATCTGTGAACGTCACGAAGTAGCTAAAACCACCTCTAGCTTGTGTATAGTCCACATACATCGGTATGTATTAGTTTTAATAAGCCATTAGTCCTTTCACTTTTCTTGTTAAAATGACTCTTTGTCATTTTTTCATGCAAATATGGCTCGCATGTATCATAAGACTCTAAGTCGAATGACCTAAGTACTCCAGTTTTGTGGAGTCTTGAAATGCGTTTATCGTTTGCATGCCCTAAACGACAATGCTAGAAGTAAGTAGGGTTCAATTCGTTTGATTTAACCCTCTTTGTATTAATGTTGTATATGGACTCTTTGTTTTGTAGATCAATGATATAAATGCCATTTTACAACATGGCATTGCCATAAGAAATGCCTTGGCGACGAATATGAGCATTGCCATTTTTAATAACAAAATCAAATTCATCCAAATCCAAATATGAAACTGAAATAATGTTTCTGCTCATAGCAGGCACATAATAACAATTTTTCAAAATTAAACAAAGTCCGGAGGTAAAGTGAGTTGATAGTCGTCTATCTCCATGGCAACAACTCATGCTCCATTTCCCACACGGAGGTCCACTTCATTCTTCCCAAGTAATCGCCTATTTCTTAATCCCTGCACATTTGAACAAATGTGAGAACCACAACCGGTATCCAATACCCAAGTGGTAGAAATAGAAAGGTTAATCTCAACAACAAAATACCAGAACTGGATGCCTTGGCTCCATTCTTCTTTTGTTCTTCCTTGAAGAGAGCGCAATTCTTCCTCCAATGCTCTATCTTGTTGCAATGGAAGCAAGTGCTCTCACTCTCTTTGAGCTTCTGCACCTTGGGCTTGGATTGGGCCTGAGGTGCACTCCCACTTGACTTGAACCGAGCCAGGTCATTCTTGGGTTTTGTCTTTCCCTTTCCCTTTCCCTTAGCGGGTCCCTTTTTAATGCCCCCTTGAATCATCAATACGGGATTGGTCTTTCAAATGTTCTCTTCAGCATTCTTAAGCATCCCATGGAGCTCAGTGACTGACTTGTTCATTGCATGCATGTTATAATTCATCACAAATGGATCATAATCATCAGTCAATGATCCTAAGATTAAGTCAGTGGCCAATTTCTTTGGCACTTGTACCTCAAGCTTCTCAAGAGTATCAAGATACCCTTTCATCTTGAGTACATGGGTACTAACAGGAGTACTCGCAGCTATCTTACAAGAAATTAAGGCATTTGTTGTCACGAACCTCTCGTGACGAGCTTGCTTTTGGAACATCTCCTTGAGGTGCACCATGATCGCATAAGCCTCTTGGTCCATAAATTGCCTTTGTAAGTCAGGCACCATAGTGGCCAGCATTAGACATGTCACATCATTGGAGTCGCTCTTCTTGGTCTCAAAAGTTTCCTTTTGAATCGCAAAGGCGTTCCTAGCAGGTTCTTCAGGCAAGGGTGCATCCAAAACATACGACTTTTTCTCTTGCTTAAGAACTATTCTTAAGTTTTGAGACCAGTCTATGAAATTGGTGCCATTCAATTTGTCCTTTTCAAGGACCAATCGCAATGAGAAATTGTTGTTTGTAGATGCCATTTTCAATCTACAATAAAATTTAGCAAGATTAAATGAGGTCTTATTTATAATCCCACAAACCAAATTAATATCCCTTTAAATAATTCACGTTAGTGATTTAATGTGGGCCAAGATACACTTTTTACAACAACTTATTAGTCAAGCTGAGCTTGTACACCTAACAAGTTAAGTTACTTAGGTAGGAAAAACTCCAATCATGTCTCGTACATGACTCTTGGATCAAATGGGCTAACATCTTAAGATGTTATAGCACAAACCCATTTATTAGTTGCCTAGGTCCGGGCATCCCTTTTCATGTTAAGTCCAACCTACATTCACAACCCATGCCTCACAAAGATAATCGGACGCATCTAGGACTCCTAGTCTATGTGATCGATGATCGATGCCTTGACATGTTCGAATTAAGAAGGCAACTTTGTGACTTACTATTTTTAGGGATTCATTTTATTACGGCTTACATGACATACGCTTTGTCATTCATTCATAACATGCATATATAAATAATTGCATAAAATAAAGCGTGACAAACATGGGCCTAAAAACCAACAACTAAGATTCTATACTATTACATAAGAGTCTTCGAGTTGGGCTTCTCCACTCCGGTGGGCTTCGTCTTGATTTACAAAGTCTTCAAGTAAATTCTATTTTAAGAAATAAATGAAACTTTTACAATAATACATAATGGCTCGCAGGCCATATTTAATTACAAAAATTCAGGGCCCATGAATGCACCATGGACATCCATTCATCACACCAAACAAGCAAATAAATATACATAACATTCATGGATCAAACAAAGTCTAATTTTAGTTAATTTAGCCAAGCCCATTAATAAAAATTATGTACTTGAACCTTTAAGAGATGACCTTGTGATGGGCATGGGCCGAAGTCAAATGGACTAAATCCTCTTATTGAATAAGTTCTCTTAAAAGTCCAAAACACAAACTAGTTAGATTTGTGCTATAAATCAACTTTAGTATAATTTTTAATTTTGCCATTTTTAATTTTATGTCATACAGCCTATAAATATTAAAAATATATATAATATGTACCAACATGAATTAAAACACAAAATCATGAAGAACATATATATATGATACACGGCATGCATATAAAAACAAACAAACAACAAAACTAGTTTAATGTTTATGTGATGCCACAAAATGCACAAATACTTAAATCAATTTTATGAGTCATTTAATAATTTAAATAAGGTCATAAATATTGATTTAATATTCTGTACCAATCTAATCTAAATGTGTTTTTACCATTTTAATCAAAACAAAACAAACAATGTTGATTAAACATGTAATAAACACAAACTAGTCATAGTTTTAAGTGATTTTAAAGTTAATCAATTAAATTGTCATGGACCAGAATTAAAACCAAAATTAAAATATGTCCAGACCTGATATTTAATTTTTAAAAAATCACTTACAAACATGCTAAAATCGTTTTTACATTTAATATTTAAAACTAGTTGTTAAACTAACAATTAACATGTCAAATAACACCTAGTTTTAATATTAACATTTACCATCAAGTATTATCAATTAAATTCGACCATTAACAGCTCCTAGAACATCTTAGGACAATATATAAACATGTCATATTAATTATAATATCCATCTAATCATTTAAAATCATTTTTACATCAAAACAATGGAAAAAATTCAAAATAGAAAATTTCAGCATTGCATGTATTTAAAATAACGATTTTTGATTAATTATTTCATGCATCTAAAGCACTAAAATAAGCATGATTAGGCTCTGATACCACTGATGGAATATGACATGGTATATACATAAATATCACGCAACGAAAAACAATAAAAATTTGATCATACATGCCATACAATTTCATGACAAGAATCGAAACATGCAATTTTAGGGTTTTAAAACTTACAACTTTAGATGCCTTTAAAACTTGATTTTGATGATGACCAGCAACCAATGAGGATATCTTAGCCTTGACATTCACCACCAATGTCAAGAAACAGCCTTTACGCCACTCTTCTCTATTCTCACACACACTTGCAAAGATGGCTTAAAATCGAGATTGCTAGCTCTCAAATTAAGTATTGTGTAATGGCTATGGTTTGAAGCTACAAGACTTGATCTTGTACTTCTTTTAGGCACAATGTCCAAGAACACAAGAGTATGAGGAACAATTATTTCTCCTTGTGAAAATTGGCCAAAAGAATTTTATGAGAGAGATGAAAAGTTCAGGCTAAAACCATAGAAGAACTAGGGTTTCCCGTTTTTCTCTATCAATATATATCATTTAATTATGTAAGTGATTAATCTAAAATCCACTACCTCAAGATAATTTATTTTAGTCTTAATCACTTCCTTAAAATGGGTAATATATATTGATTCAAACTCTTTTGATTTAATTCAAGATAAGCCATAAGATATTATAATCAAATTAATCACTTAATTTGAAAATTCACATGTGCCGAAATTTCCTTAGTATTTAATCTAGGAATTTTGGCTATGTCATCTCTTAATTAAGTGTTTTAATTTGATTTAAATATCATTAGGATTTAATACTTAATTAACTTAATTAATACAAGATAATTAATTAATTGAAATTAAATCATGTGGGCTGAATTTCTCTTTCTCATGGGCCAAGGTCCAATAACATTTATAATGTCCATTACATACATTAACTTGACTTTAATTAAAAGTCCAAATTAATGCCCAATACTTTATTTAAATATTTTAAGCCCAATGCTTTATGTGCGATCCTATAGGTTCATTTAATGTTGGCAATGAATTAATGAATTAATTCAAAGGCTATATATATTCTCTAGCAAGATATTATACCATTTCAAATTAAATAAAAATGCATATGACATTTAGTGACCTAATGTAATTTTGCATAGTCCTTTACCCATAAATATCAGAATTAATATAAGACATGAAACTAGTCATCCTTATATATATTAATTCATTTCTTGATATTTCAGTGACATTGAACTCTTAGATAAATAATGATTACTCATTATTTCATCTTGGTATGGCCATACACTTTTCAGTTCACTGATCAAGTGGTCGATGATATTTTCTTTCTTATAGAGGGGTAATTCTTTCACTTCTCTCATACTCTCTAACATGAATCAATGCATACCCAAGCATACTCGTACTTGTCACTCTGTTACGAACACGTTAGGTGTATGTCAAAGCATACAGTAATTCATAAAGAGTTTCATAGAGATTTTAGGTCTAAGAACTCCGATACAAAACTTGCATATGAGAAATACTTATGACTTGTACCATGGTGTTCTCATGAGTGGATCGAATTCAGATACAATGTTCTAAACATGTATCTATGATCTCTGATTGACATTCTTGTCCTTATGATCCGTAAGACAGAACTCAACTTATCAGAGACAGCATACTAGTCTTAATTCATTTGTTATTCCCATAACAATGACTGACTAGGGATATTTAGAATGAAGTCTCATTTGTTTCAAGGTCTTACAATCATGTGCCTCACACATGATAACTTAAACTGAAACAACATTATTGGATAGTTTTATCAATTGATATGTACAGAAATACAATAGATAAACCAAATGCCTCATTTATTAACTAAAGTGTTTTATTACAATGTATTGGGGCTAGGGCTTACACCAACAAATTCAACTTGCTTATTAGGATTTACTTCACATATTTGAAAGCATTTCCTACATTTACTAACCCAAGACTTGGTTCCTAAACCCTCAACAGTAGGTAAATCACATTTGGGTAATAATTTCTTGAAATAAAGCATATTTTGGAAGTTGTGCTAAGAATTTAAACCTTATTTATCCATTATTTTTAGTAAGAATCCTTTATTAGTTATACAGGTTTCAGTAGGAATACTATAAGTTTCCTTACCTCTATTAGAACTTGAAAAGCTTGTACTAACAATAGTGTTGAAGGTAGGAGGCACAGTTTGGATCTGCATTCCTTGAATCAACTGTGCTAAGTAAGCATGCAACATCCTTATCAGAACAGTTTTTTTTCGATGCGAAACTTAACGATAAACGGTAAAATTTTTTTTACTATTTACTATTGATCAATTTCGATACACTTTAATACCTTTACTTCAAAATTTTCTATTCATTCGATAACATTTTAAAACGATAAAACATATACTAATAAAATTCATGCAAATACTTTCACCGACACTCACCCATCAATAATCATAATAACAATAATCAAAATACAGTTTAATATTTTATCTTAATTGTCTACGTATATACATACTATAATACAACTCAATTTAGCACTATTTCTTCTTTTCCAATCTTCATCCACTGTGTATTATGCTCCCGCATCACTTCATAACTTGCACGCAGTAAACACTACTTGTTGAGCACTAGACATGCTTAGAGGTAACTACTAATCCCAAAATTTTTCAAATTAAAGCATAATTACATAGATTATGCTACTCTTATACTTATTTCATTAAACGGCTGTTTTTATTTTTGTTAACATTAATTTCATTAATTACCCACATTTTAGTAATTTTTTTGCTTTGTTTTTAAGCCTTTCAACTTGCTTTTTGTTACTTTCATGTGTAACTTGATTTCAAATTAATTTTTTTACCTTTATATTTCTTCTTTACTTTAGCTTTTACCTTTACTTAGCTTTGGTTTTATAGTTTTAGTCACATCAATTTAATTATCATTTCATTTAACGATTTATATTGGTACTCGTGTCTTTAATAGTACTAAATCTTTTCACTATTTTATTTCACGATTAATTTTTCTTCCAGTTACCTACTGTGTGATATCATTATAAATTTTTTGCTACTTATTCTTGTTTTACATTAACTTTTTTTTTTACTAATTAACATATTATTATTTTTAAGGCTTTTACGCTTTAATGCAAAGTGATACAGTTATTATGGAACACTTTGCATACAATCTTTATTCCTTCTTTTTTTTAAACATGTTCAAAAACTTATTTAGGATTTTGTATCTTTTTCTTTTTCCTAGTTGAACAATATTGTGTCTTTTTATCGTCTTACTTTTCATTTAACTTTTCTTTCGAAAATTCACTGCTTAGACATAAATTTTCACTTAAGGACGATATTTTCACTTTTTGACTTTAAATAGGAAATTAGCACTATTTTTTAAATTTGTTATTTTTCAAAATAATAATTGGTACATAAAATACTAACTAATTTTAATTTATTCTTTTTCATTAAAAAAAATTCATTTTAAACCTTTATTTTTCTTTACAAAAGCTTAATTTAATCTTTATTTAATATTTTATTCCTATAAAATATTTCTTTTTCATTTTTGCTTATTAATCATTATTTTTGAAAAAAATTACAGTTTTATTCCAATTTTTTATTTTCTTTCAAACAAATAATTTTTCATTATAAACTTTACATTTAATTCATTTAGATAATACTGATTTATCCATTACAATACGTCTATAGTGCAATAAGACAGGATTCTCAAAAATGATATACGGGACATAAACCCAAAGATCCCACTGAGAGAGAAATGATTTTCAAGGAACCATTTCTTGAAAAATATTTTACTTTCACTTAAAATATTGAAGTTATGGAGATCGGAGATCCTACCCATTATAAAGCAAGTCGCCATGACTTGCATCGCGTTATAGGGTGTCCCTATGACTAGCTAATTATATCCTAAACAAGAATATCATTACCTGACTATTGCTAAAGGCAAAACAATTAATTATATTTGAAATAATTTTTAAACATTTAAAAATTTTTAGTTTTTTTCCTTTATTTCTTGATACAATATATTTTTGTCAATCGCATTTTTTTTTAGTGTTTTTGACCATTCAGTACCTTTCTTTTTCTTTTACTTTTTTTCTTTCTTTTTCACTTTATCTTCTTAATCACTTTTGTGAATTATTTTTCAATAATTCACTTGAACACTTAAAACTTTTCAGTCTTTTTATACAATTTATGAATTATAGCATTATAATTCACA